>BACB01003233.1:0-49181 GCA_000338015.2 Ganoderma multipileum BCRC 37180
ACTGGCAATGATTCTGGCCCCCGGTATTGTCTACTGTATTTTTGCCCCCTTCCCTGATGATGCTCAAGCCAGTGCGACTTGTTACTTATAGGCTCTCCCGGCATCTGGCGCAATTGCCCAGTACTGTTCAGTGTGCCCTTCGACGAGGGCTTGCAGATATTCAACCCGAATGGATACCACATGGGCTCGTCCTCGTCCTCGCCTCTCATCCCGCTCTTCCGCGCTGTCGATGCCATTGCGGAGGACAACGCTGACACCTCGATAGACTGGCCCTCCATCGACATCATTGCCGATCGAAGCAGCCTGCGCAAGCTCCTCCGATGGACCAAACTCTCCGACTCTCAACGTGAACGCACCGGACCCGACAACAACTACCCATCAGCGAAACTACAAGAATTCCGAATTGACTTGCAACTTGGTGGCGTGAAGACTGTCCTGATGCAGCGTTGGGACACACGCACCTGCCAGTATGTCACAATGCCTACCTGCGGACACTGGGTCAACTTTGAGAAGACCCACAATTACCTCGCCACCGGGGTGCGAAGAGGATTCCGGCCACTATCAGATCGTACAATATGTGCGCATCTTCATATTTCACTGGATTCTAATATTCATAAATAAAATGATGGAATTATTAGGAACTTGATGACCTCCGGATGGTCATCCGCTTCGAGGTCGATGCCCGCACGCCTCCTCCAGCCACCAACCAGAATGCTTCCGGAAGCGCCCAGGACGACCTCTCCGAGTCTCTGGTGGGCCTATCACTGGCTTTCCAGAGACTAGCACCACCCGCGGTGCCTGCGCCCAAGTCAACATCCCCGGACGACCCTGACGCGATTGTCGCTGTCGTTCGCAGTGGATCCCAAGTCCCGCAATCCTCGATAATTGAAATCTCGACATGCTCTACAAAAGTCGCCCAGCGCCACAACTGGGAGGAGACATACACCCAACTCTTCCTCTCACAAACCCCACTGTGTATCCTCGCTGTCCACAAACATGGTCTGTTCAAGACTGTCACCACTCACCCTCTGAACTTGCCTGAGTTCCAGCGGATCGCGGCCGGGGATGGCATGCAGTGAAACCTCAAGCAGTTAACCCATCTTCTTTGGGAAATTCAGGCGCTCATCGCTGAGCATGGCCATCGTGGACGGCTGAGCTTGGTCTGTCGCGGTGGCAAGTTGGAGGCATTACTTGGACTAGTAGCCCAACAAGTGATTTAAATTTGTCTTGACATTTGAGTAAATGGAATTCACAAGTATGTGATTCACTGCATTCGAGATTTCATATTCAAGTCCTAGAATCTTGCTCATGAATGCCATCGGCAGGTGCTTGTCCCATCTCTATAAAATATCCGGAGATTTGAGGTACACAGCACTGTCAATCTCCGTCATGGTGATTGTGCCGCTTGTACCATTTTGATCAGAATATGCGAAGCGGCGAGCAGGCAGGTCTGTGACATTTCATTGGATGGACGACTTGAAGCATGGCTGATTTGCGATTGTGGCATTCTTCGGGCGCTAGGTTGGCGGTGAAGATGGAGGTTGCCTTAAGAGGACATTATCACGCCGGGCGGGACCAATC
The DNA here is from genome assembly GCA_000338015.2 of Ganoderma multipileum BCRC 37180. Classification (NCBI taxonomy): domain Eukaryota; kingdom Fungi; phylum Basidiomycota; class Agaricomycetes; order Polyporales; family Polyporaceae; genus Ganoderma; species Ganoderma multipileum. The sequence goes on from BACB01003233.1 coordinate 1,582, forward strand.
GTCGCTCGTCATACACTGTACGCTTTGTCAAGAGCTACAACTGAATGGGAATATGTATCTTGCGTGCTCACGTGTCCGAACGGCCAAACAGCCTATAGCACCGATGCTACAGCCATAGCGACATCAACCAAGGAGGTCCAGATTGGGCGTAGATTCAACCTTCAGAGAATAAGTACAGTGATGAGTCCATTAATGTATGCCAAGCGATCGCGACTTGTTCGGGACTTTGGTACTTCGAGGTGGGGTTGTTTGCTGCGAGGCCGTTCACTCTTGTGTACAGTCCAACTAGGACAGCACTGCGAGCCAAATCGCGAAGCGTGATTGTGTGCACGTATCGCAAGAATTCACTTCTCGCAGCGCGCTCCTTTTGCTTCTCCTGTCTTGCTATCTAGCCTCTTTACGTTCTTCCACATTACAGACACACATCACGGTCCCGAAGTCATGAAGTTCGCCACGATCATTCTCTCTGCGTTCGCTATCGTCACTGCCGTCTAGGCGGAGCCCTCTTTCATCAAAAAGCGCGGCGTCTCCACCGCCACGTCCCGGACTTCGGGGTCGGGCGCGAGGCTAGCCCCGACGGCCATGGGGACGTCTCTCGCACCATCCACGGCAATAACATCCACTCACCAGATTTTTCAGGAACTGCGCCGGCTTGAACGGGAAGCTCATCCGCTGCTCGTGGCCCCCCCCAGATCGCCCGGCCTTTATCACCGTAAGCATCCTTAACATCCATCCCGCCGCACCCATGTCGGCGAACTGACCCGGATCCGTAGTCATTGAACGAGAACGTCGCGGGGGGCCACATGGTCAACGACCTCGGCATCCTCGCGCCGTTCCCGACGGGCAAGTCCAAGGCGGACAAGCAGGCGCGCATCGTGACGCTGCTCTCGACGCTCCAGAGCCTACAGGGCCGGGCGTCGGCTACTCCGCCGTCGCGACCGTCTACGGCCAGATACAGCAGAACGTCAACGCGCTCCCGTGAGGTTACAGCCCTATTGCCTCCCGGGGCCATAATCCGAGGACGCTGGGGGTAGGGCAGAGCGGAGGGGGGTGTCGCTCGGGACTCATGCGTGTTAGGCTAGATAGTATACACCAATCAACGGATGCCAGTCGCCCTGTTCCAGCTGTCTATCCGTGCGGGATGTGTGCTGTCCGGACTGCCGCGTCCCAAGTCGGCATCTGGGGAGAACGACGATGTCAGGCAATGGACGCGCACCAGGTGGATACACGTGCTAACCTGGAGGTTTGCATGTCGAGGCAGCTTCCAGAAGAACGGATTTTGAGTTTCATAGTATCCAGTCGCAGCAAAGATCCCGGTGCCGGAAGGAGCACGACTGTGCCCGGCTATGGGTCATACTGCAAGGTCCAGCCTCAAGGCGTGCTGCGGTAGTCCAGCCTGCGAGGGTGGGCTGCTCAGCTATTGTGCGCGATAGAGTTCAAGGCCGTCACGTACCCTCAATTGGCTCTGCGATTACTGCGCACTGCAGCGACGAGATTGCCAGTGCACCTTCCTGCTGCGTCATATGCCTCGCTGGGGCCCATAAGTACCCCACCCATCCCAGTTGGGTATAGCGAGCCCATTTCACCTCGCCACCAGAACCAGTCAGCTTTAGCTTCTAAATCGCATCATATCGTCCTGGCTATGCAGAACAGTTTCGTCGAAGATCTGTACAACAGTCGCGGAGGACGAGGGAGAGGCCGAGGGGGCCGGGGAAGAGGCCTAGGACGCGGCGGACCGCCAGGACTTGGACTTGGACGCGGACGCGGTGGCGGAGGAAAGACCTATCAGGATGGACGCGGTGAGCTCGAGCTCACCAAACAGACCATTGCTCTTGAAGCCGCTAGCAAGCTCAACAACACGAAGAAGGGCGAGGGAGTCGGAGCACGGTACGGATTCGTTCCCTCCGCCAATCCTACTGTTGGACTGGAGGGCACAGGCCCGATCGGACAAGGCGCAAACCGAGGGTTCGTCCCGTACGCCGGTCGCGGGCGGGGCGCGCCGACCCCGTTCGTGCATATCCCCCCCGGGTTCTACGCTCCTGCGATCCCTGGGACCGTCGGCATTCCGTTCAAGGATGTCCGGCAAGATCCCCCGCACCTAAGTCTCCCGGTCCATGCCCAAGCGGCGCCTTACGCTCAAGTTACGATCCCCAGTCCCATCAATGCGCGAGGAGTCCCGAACGGCTATGGAGGGCAGAACGGAAGTAAAGGAAGAGGATCCCGCGGAGGATGGTTCAAGGGCGAAAACGGCCGCCAGGGCGACAAAACTCAGGTGAACAACGGCGATGAAGCTTCGAACAGGAATCGCGGAGGACGTGGATGGCGCAGCAGATTCGCCTCGCAGGGGGCGATCCGCGGGCGCGGACGAGGCACCTTCGACGGGCCGGATAAAGGAGGATGCGGGTTCAGGCGCGGGCAGTTCCAGGGCGGGGGACGGGGCGGACGAGGGCGAGGACGAGGAGGCGTAGGTCCTTGGGGCGACCGCGCTCAAGTTAACGGGGAGAGGCGCCCTTCCTGGGAGCCCGTCGTGGACAACCTCCCGCCCGCGCGCGACATGAGGGAGAACGTCGTCGGGCCCGCCATCGTCGAGCTCACGGCACCACACGTCGCGGTCGTCGACAAACCAACCAAGCCCGAGAACCTCCAGTGCATCAGCTCCTACACGTGGAAGAAAGGGCGCACCCCGACGCTCTTCGTCCCCGGTAAATGCTGAATGCGCGCATGCATCTCTATTTCCAGCGGTTGCTGATGTTCATGTAGGGTCGCCGCGCGAATGGCTCGACCGCGCGCTGCCGTTCAAGGTCGATTTCGACAGAGGAATCCGGATGTTCCATGAGGACGCGTTCTACATGGCCAACGAGTCCACTCTGATTCCGCTCTTCCGTGCCGTCGACGCCATGGCTGAGTCTGAGGTGACCGAGGGGGCGATCGACTGGGCGACGGTCGACTTCGTCACCGACCGCAACAACCTCCGCAAGCTCCTCCGATGGATCCGCGAGCCCGGGCCGACCCTGGTATCCAGTCCGACAAGCGAGATGAGTCCCATCAGCCCAACGAGCGAGGGAAAGCAGGGGAGCAACGCGGTGCCGGAGTGGGATCCGCGCAAGGACTTCCGCATCGACCTCCAGCTCGGAGGCGAGAAGTCCGTGCTCATGCAGCGCTGGGCCGCTCGCGCGCGCGAGGTCATCACGCCGCCGAAGGGGGGCTGTCGCGCGAACTTTGAACGCGAGCATACGGCGGCCGCGCCAGGATGCGAGGACGCAGGAGGACACTATCGGATCGTACAATACGTGAGTAGACGTGCTGCGCGAGGAGTGGGGGCGTGTCGCTTACTTTGGGTGCACAGAACATCGGGGGACTGAAGATGGTCGTACGCTTCGAAGTTGATGCGTGCATCGTGGCGGAGGCGGAGCGCGACGCCGCGCCAAGCTCCTCGGTCCACAAGCACAACGCGCAGGGAGCGGAGGTCGCGACGGCCAGTTGCACCGCATCAAACCTCCCGGCGAGCGAGAGCGCCGCATCTCCAGCACGACAGAGTTTCACCCCCGAAGACGAGGAAGCCTTGTGGGCAAGCGGGAACCCAGCCGAAGATTGGGGTGTCACAGAAGGACCTTCGAAACCACAGCTAAGCCCACGCGATGAGCCCGAAGCGAAGCAGCCGGAAACCGAAGAGGTGGATTTCGACAAGGAGGCCGAATTGTGGGCAGGGGGAGGCCATGACTCTTGGGGCTCGCCGCCGGAGTCGGCGCGTTCGTCGAAGGGCAAAGAAGTGGGCACCAAGGGAAAGCTTGACGCGCGCGACTGCATCCCACCACCCGAGGACTTGGGTTGGGATATCCCAGACGATGGAGCGGCATGGGGAATCACTACGGACGCAGCGCAGGACGAAGAGCCTAGTGGCGAACTCACCGTCGTCCGGTCCGGCACACTCCTCTCCCAGTCCTGCATCCTCGAGCTCGCGACCCGTTCCATCCGGTTTGCCGACCGCACCAGCAATGAAGACACGTTCCTCCAGCTCTTCCTCACGCAAACCCCCACCCATCTCGTCGCAATCCACCAGAACGGGAACTTCGAGAAGGTCATTCGGCAGGAGCTCGAATCGGCCGAGTTCACCAACATCGCTGAGACGGAGGGAATCCAGAAGAGCATCGCACAGTTTGTGGAGTTGTTGAAGGAGATCCAGCGCCTCGTCAAGGAACACGGAACGTGCGGCAGGTTGAGCCTCGTTTGCGAGAAGGGGAGGTTGGAGCTGTTTGGGTTGGGAGGAGAACAGGGACGGCTGTCGGATGGCGAGCTGGAGCGGTTCAAGGCATCTGTGTAGGCGAGAGGCCAGCGACCACCACGTCTTAACATCGAAATCGCACCAATACGATGAATGTACAACTGAGCAAAGTACTTACACGCGCGGCATTATTCATGCTTGCGGTTATGTCGACGTAGATTCGCCAAGTGTTAAGTACTTACGTCTTGCATTGTCCGCGAAAGGGATTGAAGGCGAGAAGGGGATTGAAGGCGAGAAGAGGATTGAAGGCGAGAACTGCGCGTGTGGTGGAAGTCGAAGACAAAGCGTTGTTGTTATTATAATCTGTCGATGCCGTCATCATACACCGTCATCATAGGCGACAATGTAATGGGCGCCATCACTGCCGAAATCCCACCAACTTGAATACGACAGCCAGACCTCCTCCCAGTCGCACTCATCATCACGCCCACCTCAAAGTCCCTTCGAGCTGAATATATGCTTGCAAAGCCGAGATCCAAGGTATCTCCCTGTACTTGTCTCGTTCGGGTACCCAGCGAAGTACCCAGGGCTTATATATGCGGAAAACGTGCTGTCGTCCGCCACATAAATTTCTCACCACCACGGCATCAAGGCACAGGGCACAAAGCACATGAATTTGTCGGGCATCGCTGCTTGCACTCATTCCACCACTGACCATGGGCAACCTACTCTCGGAACTCAAGAAGAAGCTCCCTGCCCTCGCGCAGGTTTACCCGCCCAAGTCCAAGTTCAGCGTCGACCAGATCCCGGACTTGACTGGACGCGTCGTCATCGTGACCGGTACGTGCATAGAGCGCGTTGGCATCGTTGAAATTTGCGCGTTAGTAGCGAGGAGATGGCGTGCTAATATTGTGTGTGCCGTAGGCGGTACCAGTGGCCTGGGATACGAGACAGTCAAGGTCTGTTCGCAACACGCAATATTTCTCTCTGAAGATTGACGGCTGGTGTGGTCTGGTAGGCACTCTTGCAACATAGTGCGAAGGTGTATCTCGCTGCGCGCAGCAAGGAGAAGGCCGACAAGGCCATCGCCGCTCTGAAAGAGGAGACGGGGAAAGAGGCAATCTTCCACGAACTCGACCTCACCGACCTCGCGGCGGTCAAGAAGTCTGCCGAGGACTTCCTCAGCAAGGAGAGCGAACTGCACGTCCTCTTCAACAACGCGTAAGCGTGCCGTATCACTTGCTGATAGCACGGACTCTATAAGCGTTTCTAACCCGATTTATCTCATTAGAGGCGTAATGTTCCCACCAATCAAAGAGCTCACGAAGGACGGCTACGACCTCCAGTGGGGCACCAACGTCGTTGGCCCCTTCCTCTTCACCGAGCTGCTCATGCCTGCCCTGCTCGAGGGCGTCAAGACCTCTCCCGACCACCACGCGCGGGTCATCATCGTCTCCTCCAGCGGCGCATATGGAGAGACCCTCCACTGGGACACGTTCAAGGACAGCCCCGCGCGGCTCAAGTTGGGCCGGCAAGGCCTCTATTTCCAGAGCAAGCATGTGCGTTCCCCAGTGCCAGCGTGTCTGGGGCGCGTCGTGCTTGAGCATAGGGCTGATGTCTGGGCCCGTTTACCTAGGCCAACGTGATCGTCGCGCGGCAGATCGCGAAGCGGTACGCGGACAGAGGGATAGTCGCGATTTCCCTGAACCCAGGTGAGTATATGCGCGTTCTCCCTGAGTGCTGGGCCGCCGTCCACTCACGCCCTCCCAAGGGAACATCAAGACCGACCTCGGACGCCACCTACCCTCCTTTCCTCAGAAGCTCATGGTGCGACGACATACCGCCTTCTGCTGTTGTCTCACAACTGATCGCCAACGCGCATTCCTTTGCCTGCTTCTTCACCCAGGCGTGGACCATCCTCTACCCGACGCCGCAGGGCGCGCTTACGCAGCTGTACGCTGGCACGATGCCCGAGGCGCTCAACTACAACGGCGAGGTGCGTCGGCGGCCTGTCTGTCCCTTATCCCTGCGTGCTGGCTTATCAACGATGCGTGTGCATCATCTGTACAGTTCTTGATCCCCTGGGCACGGCTAGGCAAGTGCAGGCCGGAGTGCTACGACGACGAGATTGGGGAGCGACTCTGGACGTGGCTCGAGCACGAGGTCAAGCCGCATCGCGGTTGACGGCGCGGGTTCGCACGTATAGTCCCCCACGGTGATGTTGTTGGCGATAACCTAAGGTATAGAGTTATAATGGACCTGTGTCACAACCTTTCGCAGTCGCTCCGTGGGTGCAGATTCCCGGTCGTTGGAGTATCCACGTCCGAGGTGTCTGGCTCCAGCGCTAAGACTCGGCCTTGTCTAAGGTGGAAGGCGGGCTCGGGTCGAGCGTGCCCCCGCCCTTGACCAAAGGTTCGAAGGCTTCATAGAGAGGGGCACTACGGTAACGCTCCAGGGGAATGTACTTCTTGGACGCTACGAGCTGGGGGTGGAGCTCTAGGCTCAGGGCGGGGGCGCGCGCGGTGCCCCAAACGCACGGGGTGTACATCGGTGCGACCTTTGGATCAGAGGGTGGAACTCGGGCTGCGGGCACAAGTATAGGTGAGGGACGCGGGGTGAGTTGGATGGCACTGGACGCTTCTGGGTTGGGAGGCTGGACACTACTAGGTTTGTGTCCGTGCGACATGGTCTCGGGCGTGCCACGACATCCTTGTCGCTTCCGTGTTCCACCTCAGCATCAAACTGTCCAAGTCTGCACCGTTCTCTCGTACTCGACCCCACAGAACTACGGCGATGTCCAGGCGGGCGTCAAAGACAGCATTCGATCGCAACGGCTACATGTACTGTACTCACCTTGACCGTGAACCCCGTCAGGCTCATCACCACCGAGCGTATCAAGTGCCCACGCCGCCAGTCCTCGTGGGCATACGGCAGCTCGAAGCGGTACGCAACATACGGGAGCCTCGCGCACTCCGGATCGACTGCATTCCGCAGGACCCTGTCGACGTGCTCGACGATCGCCGTCGACCCCGTTTTTCGAGGGCCGCGGCTGGAGCGGGGCGCGGCGAGCGGGTCGACGTCGAGGACGTACACCGACGCGCGCCTGAAGCTGAGAGAGTCGAACATGACCAGGGACAGCCGCGACCCGAACGGGATCACGAGGGTGCGGGGGAACGCCTGAGGGCGCTGCAGACGCAACCGGAGGCATCCCTGCAGGCCTCAGTCCGCCCACGGTACCGCCGGCGCGACACCATTGGGATCCGTCTCGCGATCGGGGCGGGATGCTGCTGCTCGGGCCTGGGCGAGGAGCGTCGCGCGGGGGATGAGGAAGTGCGTCTCGTAGTCGTGCTCGGAACTTGAACTGCGGACGAAGAAGGTAAGGACGACGGCCGACAGCGACGGCCTGGGGTCGGCATTGAAATGGCCTTGAGAGGTTTGGGGACGGTCGCCGGAGTAAGAAAACTTGAAATCGGTATAACTTGATAAGGTGGACGTGTACTACATAGCAAGGCATTGTTTGGATGTCATACCTGGCACATCGTAGGCGATCGGAGACAACTTCGCGCAACGCCATGGCCGACGAGATCGGGAAGCGGCTCGGACTTTGCTCCGACGAGGTCAAGCCGCACCGTGGTTGACGACCGTGACGCAGGCCACACTCACGGACTCCCATGGTGTTATTGGTGATAAGTTGTTGTCGAGGAGTAACGGGTCCGTACCTTAACATCTCCGGAGAATGTACTTCTCGGCGATGCGACGAGCTATGGGTAAACCTCCGGCTCCCTGGCGCATTTCCGTCTTCCACGTCGTCATTAGACTGACCACGTCTGCACCATCTTCTCATAGTCTACCCCCGAAAACTATAGAAGACGTTCCGGCGGCCGTCAACCTCGAGCCTTAATTTAAATAACGGCACATACTCACCTTAACCGTGAACCCCGTCATGCTCATCACCACCGACTGTATCATATGCCCGAACTGCCACTCCTCGGGGGTATACGGCAGCTCGAAGCGGTACGCGGCGTACGGGATCCCCGAGCACTCCGGGTCGATGACGCTCAGCAGGAAGTCGTCAGTGTCCTTGACGATCGCCGTCGCCCCCGCTTGTCCTTTTCCCGGGTCAGCGAGGGCCAACCTCTGGTGGCGCGCGGTCAGTGGGTTGATGTCAAAGACATATATGGACGCGCGGGTGACGGTGGGGGACTCGAACACGACCAGGGGCAGCCGCGAGCCGAACGGGATAACGAGGGCGGGCGCTGGCGACGCAGCCGGAGACACCGCTGTGGTCCCCACTGCGCCCATGGCACAAGATCCGGCTCGTTGCTGTTGCTGTTACTGCCCGCTTGGCGGGATGCCGCTGCTTGGAGCTGGGCGAGGAACGTCGCGCGGGGGATGAGGAAATGCGTCTCGTAGTCGTGCTCGGGGGCGCGGATCTTGAAGGAGAGGACGACGGCCGACTGCGACGGGTCGGCATGGAAGTGTCCTGCGGAGGTGTAGGGACGGTCCCCGGAGAAGACTTCGTGCCACACAACCCGCTCCTCGGGGTCCCCGTCTGGGAGCTGTAGCGTGCATATGCGACGGTTGGGGGCGTCGGAGGGAGCGAAGGTGTAGATGCTGAGTTGCGGATAGTTTTCGAACAATTTCGGGATGACGAGGAGGTAGGGCGTGTCCAGCGGGACAACATAGACGAAATCTGTTCCAACGTCTATACGCTAGATCGTGCGATGGACGGTATCAGACAGTTCTACGGCGAGACACTCGGATGTATGGGAAAGGAGTGCGCACCGATATTACTTCCCCAGTCTTCCAGTTGCACACTCCGATCGAAACACTGAGCACCTGGCCGCGTGTGACTGCCAGTTCCCAAATGACATGTTCTCCAACGATGCACAGTTCGTGGATGGCTGGACGCGTCTGGGTTTCGTTGTGTTTTCCAGCCGGAGCTAGGACATGTACTGAAGGCAGCGTCGCGGCAGGGTGAGGTGTCGGCCTGGTGATCCTCGAGCCCCTCAATGAATAGAAGCGGATGTAGCCCTCATCCGATCTGAACATGCATCAATTCAGCCATCGTATGCATAAAACATGACACACACCGGCGCCCCATTTGCGCAGGCATGGCCATGCCAGCCACCTCAGCGATGACGAGCAGATCTTGAGTATAATCTATCGCCCACTTTGTGACAAGTAGGCCGGGATCTACTGCTGAGCCGACGGGTAGTAAATGGCGGCTGGACTGAATCCCCGCCGCCGCAGAACCAGGAGTGAAAATAGAGAGAGTCAGGTTGGCCTGGCCACCCTGGCCGTACAGGTCAGAGAAGGAGCTCTCGTCGGGGAACACCGTGTTCCACGTGAAGTTGCGCATTTGAAGGACGTAGTCCCGATGTGCGCTGAGGTCCTCGTGGTCGAAAATTCCACGCTGAAAGTTGGAGGAGTATTGGCGGAGACGTCGCAGTCGGTCGGGGGTGGGCAGAGTGCTGGAATCTCCGTCGACCATGCCGTTCCGAGCGAGTTCAATCTTGTATTGCAGATACAGATCGGAGTGGACAAGCTCTGCAAAGGAACGGCAGACCTGGTATCCAGTTAGCATTTGATGGAGGTAGGATGATTCTCTGCTTACCCTCGTGCATCTTGCGATATCTTGGCCGTGGAGCAGAGAGAACACGAGAACAAGAACATCGGCCGTTAGGTCGTGAATGTCGAGACAGTTCGCCTTCCACAGAGGGAGCGTCACATCCATGCCGAGACCACGTATTCCCAGGCAGCTAAATGTCTGAATGGATGTGATACGATATGATACCAAGGGGGAGAGGGCAAGGAGAGGGAAAGGCGGCTCGAGTCCGAATTCAAACGTTGGTTCGATAGCGCTGGTTGCACTGCACCCGGTCATTGCCGATATTGGCGCTTAGCTGTTGGGACTGGCAAGCACTTAGCATGAGTGTGCCTTGTCCTCTACCACATCACCGTCGACTCATCGGGCGTACTCATCTAATTCCACGGTGCGAGGGGCACATATAGATTATGTGAGTAAATACTTGGAACTGGGTCACATCTGAGACGTTCAGCGTGTATAAGATCCAGCATCGTCACTGCGGCGCTCGGGCTCAGGGACAAGCCGTGGTGGAGCTCGAGGAAGACGACGCCCTAAGGGATGGTTCAAGATCGTGGTTCCATCTAGAGGGCGATGCACCCATGGACTTTGCTGTACGAGGTAAGCTCAACCAGAGGGTATCTCTCAATATGTTGCGTTCTGACACTTCCTTACATCTGCCGGGCCGCCGACCACCGAGATTGGCTAAAGAAATTGCCCTCAGCCAATACCCGGAGGATGTGAGTGACTTGTGCATAGTCGAAGGCCCGATATCACACGAACAGAGCCACGGTGCCATACTCTGCTGTCAGCGCGCACGTCTACCATGCCAATGCCACGCCAAAAGCTGTAAATTCATGGCGGTACAATCACGTCTCGTTCGCACTTCCGGAAGACTAGTGCGATGTGGTCGTTCAACTTTACTACCCCTGGCTCTCGGTCCGCGCTGCGGTCTGGCAACTAGACAAGCTCCGATCCCGTCCTGCCATCTCTTGCGGCAGTCAACATGCGGGGAGAAATCAAGGTTGCCCACGATAGAACCTCGATGGAAAGCCCATCATTGATAGTTCGGCCGGCTAACAAAACGGCCACCAATCTGTGAAGGGCGTCTTGAAGTAAGTCGAGCACATACCTTCTGTTCGCAACTGCCCGATGGCGCTTGTGGCCAGGCAGCCGAACTTCTCCGGAACCATGCTGACAGATTAGAGCCCGCTCTCTAGATACAGGCTCCAGCGGTTCTCATCGAGCTTTCTTCAGCTAGCTCTTCACCTATCTATTCGCTGACCTCGCACGTTCTTAACCAAGTCTGGGTGATGACAGGAATGGGTAGTGGCCCACGTCTCTTGTCCGTACAGTTCAAGAGAAAATGTTCCTATCGTACTCATAGCTCTCCTGCGCCGTACTGCCTCCATTGGCCTCTTCTCCGTTTTGGATCCAAGTCATCTCTCCAGGTGGGCGCATATCGGTGTGGTACACTTGTCGAGTTCAAAACCGGTTGAATTATAGGACCCTTATTCGCCAGACAAGCTTGCTGTCCCTGGCGCCGGCATAGGTTCATGCCGGAGGGTTGATTGTTCGGTGCCGCCGTTAGAGACCCTTGTTCGCATCCAGCGCAGACGCCAAATATCGCGCCGTCCATATAAGCCTTTGTTTCCCAGATGCATCGCGTGTCGACCCCGCACCCCGTCTCTGATGGACTCCGTCGCCCAACCTGGACTTCCCCCCTCCCTCATTGCCGGTATCAAGGAAGCTCTGGCCTGTGGTTTGCTCGGTGTGGTGTTCTCGGCAGGGTACGTGGAACTCAATCTACAACTCCTCCACTGCCATATCCCGATCTTATTATCCTATGGTACTATAGTGTATATGGCATTACCATTTTGCAAGCCTACATATACTTTCGAAACAACCTTCATGATTCCAGAAACCTCAGGTCCTTTGTCAGTGAGCCGTCCTGTCCTCCATGATCATAAGCTAATGCTGGCGGCAAAGGTGGCGCTACTGTTGTATGTACCCGCAGAGCGTGCTCTCGGCACAACTAATAACTATCTAATCCAGCTTTCTCGATACCGTATCGATGGCCCTAACCATCAGCATCTATTACGAATATTTCGTGACTGCCTTCGGCAATCAATCGTTGCTTTTCCATACCCCTACGTGAGCCTTCACTATGCCCTTCTCCATTCGAGTGTGCTCAATACGCTGTGTTGTAGCACTTTCGCGGTGAGTAACATCGCATTTCCTCGATAGGCGAGGCAGTTGAGCTTACGATCATTATAGTTTGAGAATGGGGTTACGGTAACTATGTGGCGCCACCTCCAAATGTTAGTTCAGAGCTGACCTAGATGCAGGTCCTCATCGGAACACTCACGCAGTGGTACATGCTCGTTTTCGAACCGGCGTAGGTATATCTCACCACATAGCAGCTTTTTTGCCCATCGGCTTTGGTCCTGTAAGCTCACAGCACGCCACACGGTGTATCGCACGCGATGATGACTTCGACTTATCCGAACAGTAAGCAAACGGAACATCATTGTTGTGGGCAGCATTGTAAGTGACCATCCCTTCGTCGTCGGGCATTGCTTGACAATGTACTGCTGAATTAGGTCATTCTGGCATTATGCTCTTTCGGTGGGTGGATGAACAATGTCGAGCGCGATTTTCCTAACGATGTTCGGACCTTTCAGGCCCTGGAATCGGTACGTTATGGACACGATTCAAGTTTCGACGCCTTTCAATCACTAATACTTCCGCATCTCGTTAGCTATATCCGTTAATCTGTATGTGCATCTCCGAGCCCCCCCGTCATTCACCGAGCTCACCGAATCGCCTTGATTAGCCATGCCCACAGTGATATCTACTACCTGGGTTCTCTCGAGACCCGAATTCTCGCAGGCTTTGCGAACGGGTTAAGCGTGGTGTGCGATATCGTCATCGCCGCTTCCCTCACCTACTACCTTCACTACAAGAGGACTGGATTCAAGAGGCACGTTAAGGCGTCCCCTCGACGAACTTGATATGCTAATTCTATTTCCTTCCCGCACAGAACCGATTCAATGATCGACCGGCTCATCATCTACTCCATAAACCGGGGGGCCCTTACTGCGTGAGCACCCAGAACACGTCGAAGGTCCTGGTCCTTCTTGACGGGCATTGCTAATCTTCCTTTGAAACCAGTATGTGCCAGGCCGGACACATGGTCACGGTAAGCCTCTTCGTGGGTGCGAAACAACCCCCAGTCCACTGACTCGATCTATGACTAGATCGTCGGGTTCCCAGGACACTTTGTCTTCTTCGTATTTGGCCTCTTGGATGGAAAATGTATGTGCATATCTCACGTTACTCGGGTTGCACCTGCTGCCCCGCTGATAATTAATGTCAGTGTACTGCAACACGCTCCTTGCCACGTACGCCACCTCTCCGAAGTTATTCATGACATCCCAATAACCAGTTCATTTGCACAGGCTCAATGCGCAGAAATCCATGATTCGGGACCGGGACAATGTCGTTGAACTAGGCACGCAAGTGTTCAATCGTTCTCGTCCAGGAGTGGCGAACCACCACGGCCCTGCTCAGCAGTTGGATCGTGTCTGTGTGCCTCTACATTAAATCGTCCTTTTGCCCTTAATGACCTCTGTACCAGGCGGTGGACGACATGCCAACTTTCGTCCTGGACATCACCAACGAAAAGATCATGGTCTGTAGGCTCTATTCACCAACGTCATAACATGATTGATGACCTTTCTCGCAGTCCAACGCGACACGTTCACTCAGCATCAACCACAACGATGTATAGGGAGTCCAGCGAGGCTAGTACGCTTCGACGCGGAAGTCGTGAATGATCGCGACCGGAGCGGTATAGCGCAGAAGGGGGTTAGGAAGACTGCGATGGTTTGCCTTGTTTCCACAAAGATGTTATATTTATTTGACTATCATGCAGACCACAATCGCGAGTGCGCCCCGGTCAAACTGAGCTGCATGAGCCGTGAGGCCAGTCACACCTGCTCGGAATGATGTCGAGCCTGCGATGGCCTTGACGACCGCATAGGATCTACGGACCGCCATCAGCACTGAATCGAGGCGAGAGAGGACAGCATGCTCATCATGGCGCGCGACGATTTTGACCTATGTGCTCTTCAAGTCCGAGCCTTCGAACGTCACCGCGACTTCACCCGTGAGCCGAACGGAGAAGTCGACTCGGAGGAGATGTGCTCCTTGATGCGTGGCGCTTCACATGTAGCCAAAGAATCCATGCAGCCCCGCATCGCGCGGGGATAATGTGCGTCCACGGTCCTGTACCCGAGCCCGGCGTAATCCTGGACCCAGAAGGTGAGGACGAGAAGGCAGACGCGAAGGAACCGGGCTCTACTCCGCGCGGATCGTCGACCCACGTCCCTCTCGTATGGTCTCCTCGGCTGAGTCCTCAAGTGCTATGCAATTTGGGCATCCAGGAAAACTATATCATTGACCGCAGCGCCGACGTAGCGACGTTTTTAATTTGTTTTGAATACCCAAATCTTATGTACGTGCTTCCATGCGAGCACGGCGCGGCTGGCGACGATCGCATGTATTCGAGATCGACTCCTCCGAGGGCATCGCGTCCACACCCCAGATCGAAGGCGTACGCCTTGGTTGTAAGCAAGCCGGGACTGCGCACACTTTGCAGCACCTGCACCAGTGCCCGAGCCGCTCTGCCCTCGAGGCCATCATAGATGGCGCGCTTCCCAAGGGCAAAAGTAACTTCCATCCGGTCGTTTCATGTGTTCTTCATCAATGAGTATGTTGGTAATGCCGGGCCGGATGGTCTGCACTCTTTTGCATTCTGTCTCGATGTTATGCGAACACGACCCTCCTGTATGCATATCCCGTGCTCTGAAGAGGATGCTGCAGCGTCGCCGTTGCAATTCCGGCCTGAGCTTGGCCGCGTTTCCGTAACAAATATGAGCTTAACTGCGATCTAGCTGATAGGGGCTGGCTCAGCACGCGCGAGCACACTGTGAACGCATTTGCAAAGCGGCCACCGTGACTGTCGCGGAAGTTCTTATCTCTGTGGATCCTCGGTGCCATGCTAATACTTCTTGGCCAGGAAAAGGGCAGGGGGACTCAACAGTACGATGACGTACCTTGTGTAGCTGCTCTATCCCTTCGCCACCACAGTGGGCTGCCTCCGTGGGACCGACCAGACGTTCCTTCCTGAGTTGAAGTGTCAATGTTTGTCAGTGGTCAAACGCGTGGCCACGGCAATCTGACAGGTTCTCACCACCTCGTGCAGCTGCACGTAATGAGAATCCATATTGAACCGCGCTCCCGAAGGAGCTGTCGAGTACGAGGTGGGGTTCAACCAGTCCGACACCGGGGATTCCGTAAGCGTCTTGGGACCGTGACTGGCTCGGCCTCCCTCGGCTGCAATGATATAACGTAGCGAAGAAGGGGCTTGAATATTGGCGAGGCCGCTGGGATGATTCGAGCAGTGGCAAGCGACGACGTATTGGCCGAACCGCAGAAGAAGCTGCAGTCACCTTACGTTGAGTCTGCTTTCTAAGCCGTGCGCTCAGAGTGAAGCTGACTAACGTTCCAACAGTGCGACGGGATGAAATATGAATACACGTCAAGCTGAGGAGAGAGAAGCGGCGAGCGCCCCGTCTACAGTAAATGCGTATAAATCGGGGCAGGGAGAGACCAGAGGACGGGCATCTCAGCAAGTTTCCGCCACAGACTTCTCTCTCAACGCTCACCCCTCGCCACCGCCGATCACCAAACCACCATGGTCCTCAGACTCTACGGCCATCCCCGTGCGACCTCGGGCCACCGGGTCTTGACTATTCTCGAAGAGCTCAACGTTCCTTACGAGTCCATCACCGTCTCCATCGAAAAGAAGGAGCACAAGTCCCCTGAGTACCTCGAGCACCAGCCTTTCGGCCAACTCCCGTACATCGAGGATGACGGTATCGAGGTCTTCGAGACTCGCGCGATCTGCCGCTACATCGCGTTGAAGTACGGCGGGCTCGGGACCCTGATCCCGGCGCAGAGCGAACTCGAGAGGACGGCCAAGTTTGAGCAGGCGGCGAGCGTCGAGCTCAACAACTTCGAGGCGCCAGTGTGGCAGCTCACGTGGGAGTGCAAGTACAAGCCGTAAGTCGGCCATTGGCAACCGAGGACCAGACGCGGATTGATGATTGTTTCAAACCGCAGATACTTCGGGCAGGAGACCAACGTGGAAGCTGCGCGGGCGTATAGGACCAAGGTCGAGGACAGGTTGGATGGATACGAGGCCATGCTCTCCAAGACTAGGTTCCTCGCTGGAGACGTGAGTACCGGGCTTATGGCAGGTGCGATGCTCAACACTCACATGCCGCTTCCACTACAGGATATTACGTTGGTCGACCTGTTCCACCTCCCGCATGAGGCCTTCCTCAAAGAACAAGGGTTCGATTTCGTGATATCGGAGTCAGCTAGGTGGCCCAACGTCGCAAGGTACTGTTTGTTCTTGATATGTATGGGCTTGCAATCGGTGCTAAGCCCGATTTATAGGTGGTGGAAGGAGGTTGCAGGTCGGCCTTCCTGGAAGAAGGTCTGCGCATCAGCCCAGACGAACTAATGTTGCCATTGGATAACGCAAATTGAATTTACCGTTCACCGGGAGAGATATGTAGATGGAAGGATTGTGTGTGATTTCGATTGCCGCCCAACTCAAGTAGGCGACTGCGACCCGAGTGGCTAGGCTCGGGCTCGAAATATGGACGTCGCTCTTCTATCCATTCCGCCCGCTTATGGGCGTTCAGGGTGAATAGGCTGCCCCTGGGGCCGTGACATCGACACGTCGTCTGACCGGACGCAGGCTGGTTGGAGGGCGCCAACTTCCCAAGCGAGAGAGAATGTCCCTGCTGGAGTAGAGCGGAAGTGGGAGAATGTCGACTCACAGAGATGTGGAGCAAAAGAAGCGTTCTAGCGGCATCGGGGTGCGCTAGCGAAGCTGTCCGGGAGAGAAGAGAGTTCCCTGTGCCTGTCGGAAATGACGTCAGTATATTCCGGGGAAAGTGCTCCCGCCTTCTCAGGGCGGACCGCACGGAAGCGTCTCCGGACCCCGGTGGTCTGCAGCGTCCGCTGCAAAGGAAATGAGACGATCCACCCATTCCGTATTCGAGGGCGTCAAATAGCATCGCATTGGGCGGCCTTCAGGACGAGAGCGTACCGCATACATGCGGATGATACAGCTCGCGGCGCTCGAGAGCAAGGCAAAGCAGATGCTTGCTCGCGCTCTATCACGCGACGGTGATTGCGCGGCGCGCTACTTCTTGACTTGCGCCTCGCACTTTCTCGAGCTCTGAAACATCGCACGAACAGAAGACGAATCGGGAGTATCATCTAAGTAGAGTAGACGATAAATACAGTCTACGGCGAGAGCGCGGTATAACGAAAACGAAAGAAACGAGCGTGAGAATTCTAGGCATGCCAGGCAGAAACGAATGTCACAGTACCGATAAAGTAATCCCACTCCTACACAACACACTTCGTACAATCCCTCCCTCCGAGGTCGAGGCAAAAGGTCAAGCAAGTCACGGTCACACCTCGTGCCCCGAGTCGCTGCGCGTGCGCGCCATGCTCTGTCAGTGTCACTGGGCGTCAGTAAGACACGGGGCCGCGACGGACGTCAGAGCGCACGCACCGCCTTGCCACTGCCAGCGGACAGGTCGATCACGAAGCTCGGGAGGCTGTCAGCCGCCTGTAGAGTGGGATGGGATCGAACCGCCGTCAGTCAGCGCGAGCGCGAGCAGGAGAGGGAGATGGAAGAGCGGAGATGCACTGACATTCTCCAGCCGCCCGGTGCCGCTCCGGTGTGCCCTGTCCGCGGACGTCACGGGGGTATTGATGCGGTCGAGGATCTGCGTCCCCAGTTCGACGATGTTCGTGCCTTCTCGCCTCATGGCCTTTTGCGCATTGAGTCTGGGTGGGGCATGTCAGCCGCTGGTGAAAAGCGAGAGCCTAGGAGGCGGGACAACAACTTGAACTTACGTCGCGAGAAGGGTGTTAATGTACACTGGAGGCGGTCGTCAGCGGAGCGCTTCGGGAACCGTGGAGAGAGGTTCAACGCACGTTTCGACTCCAGAAGGCCGAATACGAAGAAATACGAGTGTCCCGGGTACGCGGCAATCTAGTGAACGCAGCTTGTCAGCGAGGCGCACGAAGATTTACGCCTGCAAGTGAACGCACGCTAATCATATGGCCAGCCTGACAGATACTGGCCCCGAAAGAAGGTCAGCAAATCCTCCGAGCGATCGGGGCGCAGGAGTTGGAGCTTACGCAGTGAGGATGCCACGGTTTATGGCGTACACAATCAGATGGTCGATCATGGAGTCGGTCCTGGGCGCGATAGAAGTTAGAGAAGCTCCCTATGCTCCGAAAAAGCTGGAGCGCGACGTACCTCTTGAACCCAGTCCTCTTCGAGTTGAGGTAGTAGCAAAGTGCGATGACGATGAAGATGTCGCACAAGACGCCTAGGCCGCTTCCAAAGCCGCCGAGAATGCGGGTGGAGAGGAGGTTGAAGTAGGTGATGTCGCTGTGGTCCCAGCTATGGTATCGATGTTTTCGTTAACGTCATCTAGAGCGGGGTTTCGTGACGAGATGCACGTACAGACGAATAGATAGTGCTAGTACACGTTAGAACGTCAACGGCTGCATTGTACTCGTTCGCGATGAAGACATACCCAACCCCGGCCCTGCAGAAATGGCGGGAAGGTCAGAGACATTCTACTGCTAATGTTTCGGGGCATAGATTGACGCACCAAATGAGCATAGCGCTAAGAGAATCTTCAAACTCCGGGTCAAACAAACATCCGATCACGGAGGAATAGCGAACGTACGATGCTGCCCACAAGCAAATAGTTCCGCTTGCTCACTGTCGAAGAACGTTGTAGCGATCTTGGCCCGAGCTTATCACCAGGAACGACTTACGAGCCCAAATACGGTGTGCGAAGAATCTGGCGGGGGAGTGTGAGAAACAGTGCTGACAAGAATCTGAGACATGTACGTACAATTGTACAAGGGTCGCGATGAGGACCTGAACAGTCATTTATGAGTCTCAGACGTCCGAATCGTTCTGATATTGTCGAATGCTTACACTGATCACCTGGAAGAACTGAACGCGGGGTCAGCGTCTCTTCGGGTCCGCCATTGATCCCGCCGGCGAGCACTCACCACCAACGACCTGTAACGCAACGATTGGGACAAAGTCCACGAAGAGATGACCGATACAGGCTCACTTTGGCACGTTCAGAAGCAACATTGGCTGTCCGAAGTCGGTCACGACGTATTCGTAGAGGACTTGAACCGTTAGAGCTAATGAGCCGGTGTCAAGGAGGCTGCGTCGCACGGTCGTTAGTCGTGCGAAGTGCGTGGCCTTGGCGTGGTACGTACAACAGGAATGCGACCTTCACATTCGACGTCAGTTGTGTTCTTCACATGTAAGCGGTCGGACTCACGAAGGATCTCATGAAACCATGCGTAGAATCTTCCCTACTCTTCTTGAAGTAGATGTAGGCTTGCAAGATAGAGACGCCATACACACTGGGGCGATACGGTCAGACCGGGATATCTTGGGACGGTATGGGAGTACGACGCACCATGTCGAGAAGACCGTGCCAAGCACCAAGCAGGAGAGGGCCTCCTTGAGAGCGGCGGTTAGAGCGGCCTGAGCTGCTGCTTGAGCTGCGGTGGGATCCATGGGAGGTGACGAGGAGTGGGGTTCGAGAGGGCCGAGGCAGGAGTAGTAAGAGACGGGAGCTTATATCACATATGTCAATCTGGGCGCATTCGGCGAAATTTCCACGCTGTCTCTGCGCAAGGGTCTTCGATGACGCCTTGGGCCGTCGTCTCCTCAAGGAGCGCTGATGCATATCAGGGAGTGTGGGCCTGTGCTGGGCGCGGCAATGACGGAAACATTGCCCCGGCATTATCAAGAGGTGGAGATCGGCATGTTGGAAGACCGCCTGACACCCATCATGGAGGAGGATCAGCTGAGAGATTTGCGAGTGTCGGAGGTCTTGACCCTCATAGAATGCCTGCGCGGCCCTGGTTCCGTTCTTCCGATCCGCCTGGGAGCGCGCGGATCTCAGCGAATTAACGCTTGGTTAGCGGACTCTCGAAGCAGATGAGAAAGGATCTATGACGACTTGGCTAGGTTCGACTCACCTACCCTGTCGCCTCCGCGCGAGGCTCAAGCGTAGAGCGGGTACTGCACAAGAGATGGGAAAGAATGAGCCAGCAGGGCAACCCGCGAATTGCCGAGCTGTGCAAGCCCACGCGCGCCACAGGGTAAGCGCTAATGTTGCCAAAATGGGAGGCTGATGCTCGTTGCAACCGAGTTGACGCCTCGACTCCTCACAGTTTTCCTCCCACCTTCATCTTCTTTTTCTCTTGGTATTGGGCAGACTGACTATGGCACGCCTGGGGACCTCTCTTCATAACTCTTCGTCCGACCGGTGTATATGCGCAAAATTTTGCGCTGGGATGGAATACAGCAGCGACTAGTACAAACTAGGTGACTCCGCGACGCCGACTCAGAGTCGAGGTTGAAGCCCGACTCGGCCGGACTCGGGTGTTTCGATGGGTGAGCCTGAACAGTATTAGCCCCTGGGTCTGCGCCTGGAAAACCGCTGAACCAGGCCGGGGCTCTGGGATTAAAATTGAGGCCGGTTCTCCACACAGCTCCCACGCCTCCTGCACGATAACTATTCAAATGATCCAACAACTTCTTTGCCGGGCGCATCATGGAATGATGAACTTTGCATCCCGCATATTGAGCGATTCGCTCTCACAATACAGTAGGTCTCTCCGGTTCTATATTGCCATTCACAGCCCGCTCACGGAGGTTCGCGGGCGCATTAGTACTGCCTCCAGAAGTCTTCGAACACAAGTCAGCTCTTGATCTGCTCCCAAATTTCCGCGACTCCGGCGTGCTCGTGGCCGTGCCCTGCCCGCCTGCCCGAGCCTCGACAACCCACGGATGGCTTCTGCGTTCTCCCACTGGAAGCAAACAGCGTGGCCTGTGCTGGCACAGTTATGGCCACCTGCCACGAAGTTCAGCGTCGACCAGATTCCGGACCTAGCTGGCCGGATTGCCATCGTGACAGGTATGGACACCACCGTGATTGCATCTGCAGCTTCTGTCCCTCACCTGATCGTAAAGGTGGAAATAGCGGGTGTGGTTACGAAACCATCAAGGCGAGCCCTCTTTTTGCATTGCTTGCAGGGGATGAACGTCTGACCGTCCGCACCCAGGTGTTGTTGCAACACAACGCGAAAGTCTATCTGGCGGCGCGGAGTAAGCAGAACGCGGATGCCGCCATAGCTTCCTTGAAGGCAGAGACGGGACGGGAGCCCGTCTTCTTAGAGGTCAACCTCGCCAGCCTGGCATCGGTCAAGAAGGCAGCCCAAGAGTTCCTCAGCAAGGAGCCGGAGCTCCACATCCTCTTTTGCAATGCGTGAGTGCCATCTGGTGCGTCTCTCGAGCGTTTCAGGTGATTCATGCCCGCAACGTATCCGGATGGCTATGCAGAGGAGTCCTGACTCCCCCGATCGACCAGCTCACGGAAGACGGATACGACCTCCAGTTCGGGACAACCGTCATCGGCCACTTCTACCTTGCCGAGCTCCTCATGCCCGCGCTCTTCGCTGGGGCACAGACGTCACCCGACCACCACGCCCGCGTAGTCACCACCGCGTCCATGGCCGCATACATGCAAACCCTCGAGTACGACACCTTCCGAGACGGTCCCGCGCGGAGAGCTCTGGGCACGGTCAAACTTTACAATCAGAGCAAACACGTGAGTACCATGCCCTTCCTTTTCCCGACCCCCATCTCGAACGTTCCCGTCCCTTGCGGTCCGTGGGAGCACGCGGCTGATGGACTGCCCCGTGTTTGAATTTGAATGGGAATGGCAAACGTAACGCAGGGGAACGCCATCGTAGCCCGTCAGATCGCGAAGAGGTACGCAGACCGCGGCATCGTCTCGATATCGGTCAACCCAGGCAAGTCCGATCAGCCGCGCTATTCTTCTCTTCTCCCAGTTCGCGACTGACGTGGGGCTTCGTCTTCGTCCTCGCCTTCGTCCTCGTGATCCAGGCAACTTCAAGACAAACCTTACGCGCCACACCCCCAGCCTCGTCACGAAGTTCCTGGTGAGATCTCCACAGGCACCTCTCGTGGTTCTTCCCCGAGACACAGCTGACGGTGGTATTACGCCATCAGGGCGCAACGGTGTTGTACCCCGCGCCGTATGGTGCGCTCACCCCGCTGTTCGCAGGCACGATGCCCGAAGCGTTGGAGTATAACGGCGAGGTACGTCCGAATGCGCTCCTCCATCCCTCATTCCTCCATTCCCCAGCTTCTCATCCCAATCCCAATCTCCATCACGGATGTGCAGTTCATGATCCCGTGGGCACGCCTGGGGAAATGTCGGCCGGAGGTGTATGACGACGAGGTCGGGAACAAGCTGTGGAGTTGGCTCGAAGGCGAGGTGAAGGCGTTCGAGGCGTCGCAGGCCAGTGGTGGCAGGTAGTCGAAGTCTATACGTGTTCCTGGTGAGTGGGATGTTCAGATGCGCGTTCCTATGGGGACTCGGCTGACGGACGGAGGGTAAGTTGTATGCGATCGATGGATGCGGGCAATTTATTGCGGTGTGGAAAAGATGTTTAGCGGCTGGAGGGTCAGCGGACTGGTGGCTCCTTTCACCGCTTTCGAGGGAACGTTTCGATGGTGGCGGACTCTGGGGTAATGTGATATTAGCGGCGCTGAGATATGACAGGCATGACCAGTCCACACAGCAGCAGATGGACATCGCTTCCGAGTAGCCCGAGACTAGAGTACTAGGGCCTGGGCGTTGGTTGACCGCCAGTGTCAACTTCCCAGGTACGTCCCGCTCGGATTCCGCCACAGTTTGATAGTCCGTCCTTCAATTGCAACTTGAAGTTGACCCCCATTACCCAGGTAATCTCCGAACTATCCTCGCTCGCCAGGCCCCTTGGTTCCTCAAGACACACTTCGGGAGGACTGCAGCCATTCTCTTGATTCTATCAGGTGATACTGACACTTTTACTTCTGACTCGCCAAGACTTCCTTGTTTCACACCGTCGAGAACTCGCACTAGGGCCGCTGGTCCAGTGGTGAGGCCGTCGAAAGTTTGAACCTTAGAGATATGGTGCGTTCAGATGTGTTATGATCTGATCACGCTATACTTATCGTACATACAGTAGGAAGGGAGAGGCGCTGGTTCGCGGGTGCGCCGGAACGGGGATCGCACGCAGGCGAAACAAGGCACGCAGACGACCTCGGAGTTGCGCAGGACAAAAAAATCGTCGCCTCGAAAACTGTTGAGACCGAGCGGCTGCGGAAGCAATTTGCTCTCTCGTTGGAAGTTTGGAATGCCCCATCGGGAAAGCCGCACAGGGGATTCCAGCTTGGGTCGTACGACCCGTACAAGGCCGACGCGAATCGCGCTCCTACAATACCCTCACCCCTCAAGTCGCATTTGTTCCGAGCTGATGGCGCTCGGTGTTGCTTGCGAATCTGATACCTCCGCCGCTTTCCATGCGCCCCTAACTCTATCCCATCTCCATCTAGAAAGTGCATCATGCTGGGTTGGCGCTGGACTTCTGCTGGACTTCCTTGCATGGACAAGCGGAACGGGTCTTCTCAGACGCCTCAAGCGTCTCAGACATCCGATTCCTGACAGCCTGAGACTCCTGAGGCAGTCTTTCCAGCTACCCGGGGCCGTTCAGAAGCAGTTCAGGAGATATTTTTGCTGATTGTGCGCCACATACTCCCGATTGTGCCGGCATAAGCGTCGAACGAGGGAGTTCATGGCCGACAATGGAGAACAGGCCGGAACGAGGGGTCCTATCTTGACCCGAGCCCGGTAGCCGAGTTGCGGTGAGTCGAACGAGCACCTTCACAGCCCTTTTCGATATATAACTTGGTCCGTGATAAGCCATTGCAGAGTCAGAGTCCATCGCCATTTGACTCGCGCCAGTTCCCCAACTCCCTCCCCGAACTCCTGTCTCCAGGGTGTCCTAGCCATGCTCGTTGCCCGTGGTGCTCTACCTCCCCTGCTCCTCGTGCTCTTAAGCCTCTTCAGCTTGGCACGTTCAGCAGCAGTAGCCGACCCCCACAACGGCTCCTCCTTATCATCCTCCTTATCTTCTGCCTTCCACCATCTCAACATCACTGTCGGCGGCAGGCTTCGCTCAGCCGTACCGTTCGAGAAGGATTGCTTTTCTATCGTCGAAGGCCAACATGTGGACGTCTCCTCGGTTGCATGTGCGACGCTCCAAGCCAACTATGCCAATCCTCTCTACCGCGTAACTAATTTTGAAGCGTATATGACTGTCTGTGTTCCTTCTCCCGCTTGCTCCGAGCACGGATGGTCGCTCACCTATGCTCTCTCCACAGACACAATGGGAAACCTGCCAAGCTTCGAATGTAACTGATGGCTGCTTGCTCGACTCGAGCAATGTGACCAATCCGCTAGCGTTCGAGGGTGTAAACTGCCGTTTGGGCAACGTCCCACCACATTACGTGGGCACTGTCATCTATGCTTTTCATCCTTGACTGAATAACCGCTTTCAGATCAAAGTCAGATCCGTAACGGATGTGCAAGCCGCACTGGCATTTTCGAATTCGACTGGCGTCCGCCTATCGGTCAAGAACAAGGGCCATGACTTTTTGGGTCGTTCCAGCGGGAAGAATACCCTCGCTCTTTGGGTCAGTACCCATTCGTCAATTCGGATACTTGTATGTTCTCATTGGCACACAGACCACAGAATTACGAAATGTGCGTTGTAGTAGCATCTTCCCCGTAGACAACTTCGGCGGCGGATGCTGAGATCATCCTTGTAGATATCCCACAACTCCGAGTTTCGGCCTGAAGGTTGCTCAGAAAACACGACGTACAATGCCATAACGACAGGGGTGAGTTGCACAATCACAGCCCGGCTGTATTATTGTTGATCCCACGTTTTAGGCAGGCGTCCTCGCGCAGGACGTCTATGAGTTCGCGGACAGCGTCAACCGCACTATCATCGGCGGATACCACCAGACCGTCGGTTTCTCTGGTGGATACTTCCTCGTGCGTCCACTCCCTGACACCGAGGCCAATTGTTATCCGTCTAATAGCGTCTATCTACAGGGAGGCGGTCACAGCATCCTAAGCCCGGTATATGGACTCGCCGTTGATCGGGTGGTGAGTCTCAGTCTCAGATTCAGGACGCGTCGCGCACCCACTCACCTCCTTTGGTCCATATGATCATACGATGCACAACCAGGTCCAAGTGAAAGTAGTCACTCCTGACGGTGTCTTCCGCACCGCGAATGAGTGCCAAAACCAGGACCTGTTCTTCGCCCTCCGCGGTGGAGGGGGACCTGCGTTCGGCGTCGTCATCGAGGCGACGCACCGGACCGAGCCCAAGTTCGCCATCCAGGTGTGAGTTTTATGCATCCTCACGTTCAACTCACTACGGCGCTCTGATGACCCAATGGGGCGTATGCGGGCAGTGCTGCCCTCAGCTTCACTCCAACGGGGACCGACCTCGCCGACTGGTATACCCTCATGGTCGACAATTCACTCGACTGGGCTAATGGCGGCTGGGGCGGACACATTACGGTATGATTGCCCCCCATTCGTTGCCTGCCTCTTTTGCATATACTCGTTTCTCAACCTATATACATACACATGCAGGGTCCCGGGATGATCTACGTGACGCCGCTCCTGAACTCCACCACTGCGCGCACGTCAATGAAGTCAGCCATCGACTTTGTGACAGCGCGCAACGGCTCGGCGATTATTGAAGAGCTCCCGTCATGGCTTGCATTCTTCGAGAAATACGTTCCTTTAGCTCAGGCCGTACGTTGTCTCTTCCCCTTTTACGTTTCCCCTCGCAGGGCGTGATGTGACTAACCGCATATGTACATCCTCCCAACAGCCAGTCGGCCTTGAGATGGCCATGGGCTCGCGCCTTCTCCCGAGCCGCCTCTTCTCCACGGCGTCCGGGCGCGCACAGCTGAGCGCGCTGATCACCCAGACGCTCCCCTTCGTGTCTCCGTACGTCATTGTGGGCACGCCCTGGCTGTACAAGCCAGTGCCCGGTACCGTGGGCACGACGGCGGTGACGCCCGCGTGGCGGGATGCGGTGTGGCACTTGGTACTCGGGACCCGCTTCCAGTACAACGACACGCTGGCGGACATAGCCGGTGGGTACCGGGCCCTGAGCCAGCAAGCGCAGAGATTCAGAGACCTCGCGCCTGAGAGCGGATCGTATTTTGTAAGTGGCGCAGCTTTAACTTCGGGGGCGGGAAGAGGCTGAACATCACGCGCTGACGGGGCGCTATCTAGAACGAAGGCGATGTGTACGAGCCGGACCACGAGGTGGCATATTGGGGCACTGAGAATTACGAGAAGCTTCTCGATGTCAAGCGGAGATAGTGAGCACTAGTCTTCCACTATTTCGAACGCTACTCCCGCTAGTGCTGCGAGTGCATCGGTTCCTTTCCCGCTGACCACTGGCTCTCGCGCGTTTTAGTGACCCTGATCATCTCCTTGACTGTTGGCGGTGCGGTGAGTGCCTCGTCTATCCGGCCCGTCCACGAGCATCCTGCTGATTCGACCTTAACAAGTTGGGTGGAAGGGCGAGGACGACCACCTTTACCAGTGTTACATCAAATCATAGCCGCGGCTTCGAACGGACTCTCAGGCACACCTTTTTTCGTCCAATATAATTTTGAACTCGATCAGTCCACTCCTCCCACTCATACCCGCTGTTGGTCATGCATGCAAGGTCATGTCTTTGGGACACGAATACATTGTCAGGAATTGTGTATGGTCCCCTGATGGGACTTTCGTGGTGGCTGGGTTTGGAATGTCCTTCCTGACCCTGCGTATGTGGGATACGACCACGAATGGATGCTGGCTTCTTACTGCGGCCAAGAACGCCGGGCATATCCGGAATATCGCATCTGGCAGGTTACATAAAGAGCTCTAAACCTCTCGAACCCCTCCAATATTCTAGTGACTCTGGCTACCACGTTCGATTCGGACAGCACTCACATCGTCATGAGCATCGCGGGGCTCAGCCCAACGATCCAAATCTGGGACGTGAAGACTGGAGAGGCGCCCGTTATCCTACAACTCGGAAGCGAACGGATGGGTTCGATGCGTCACCGGGCGATGTCCGGAGGTCTACATGGTCTCGTACTCCCCTGATGGCAAACTACATAGTACTGTCCTGGTCGCCCATCTTGGAGGAATCCCCGCCAATTGCCGCGCGGATTTAGGACGCGTTGAATAGAGCCCTGCTAGCCCGCTTGGACACCCCAGACAAAGCTGCTGGCTCTGCATGCTTTTCGCCGTGTAGCCGCCATGTCGCATCAGTATCGACGTGGGGGGATGCGCTGTTGTGGAGAGCTAGAGATGGGTTGTGCATCGCGAAGGTCTCCGGGGACGGAAGCTATATATGTGGACCGTGTGCTACAGACGGAACGGTGTTCTTTCGTCGAATGGGCGATCTCGTTCCCGCGGACTGATTTGCATAAATTGTCTTGGCCATACCCTCATATTCGCGATACGTCTGTTGTCATTGTTCGGACCGCATAGCTCGAGTGTAACCGTAGGCGCGACGGCGCGAGTAGATATCGGACTGTATTCGGACTACTTAGGCTTGTACGTCGCTCGTCTGTGTGGGACTCGTGAATGCGCTCGGAATGTATCGGACTACGTACTCGTGCACGGGCCTCTGTTGTATTTAATGTGCTCATACTTTATATGAGCGCAAAGTCTGCGCTAACCTGGCTTTGAGATGCCAGGACGCGGAACCGCTTGGCCTGTCTACGAACGAGACTGTAAGCCTTTACGTCGCGCGAGAGAAGGAAGGTATGCTCGTGACCTTTTCCCCCCATTTCTGCCGTCAATGTTGGCCGGGCGATGTCACCATTCCCGCGTTGCCCGTCCGGTGTCCACCGTCCTGTTCGCGTCGCCGACGACGACCGGTCCTCCTGCGAGAAATGAATGCATTTGCCTCTTTTTCCTTGCGTTCATGCCTTAGGATGGTGTTTATTGGAGGGCTCGGACTTGAGGTGAGTGATATAGTTGACGCGACCTCGCAGGCCCGCCCCCCTCGTCCTCGTCCTCTCTGCACCTTGGCCCCACAGTGGTCATGGGGACGTTGCTGGAGCAGGGGATCCCAATAAAGACGAACGGAGCAGAGCGCAATTATCGATGGGAAGCTGTTATGAAGTGTCAGTAGCACGTCGGGATGAGCGCACAGATATGGATACGGCGGCAAACGCTTACCCTCACGCGAGCAGTGCGTGCAGTCAGTGGCTAGGAGGGATTTGCGCGGTTGTCGTGCCGTACGTCCCATCTTCCATGTTAGCGACGCACCGCCGAGTGAGATATCGACAGTCGGCGGCACCACCGTGAAGTGAATGGTGCCATCGGGCCAGTGTCGATAGGCACGTCGGCCCTCCTCGATTTCCGTGGCATGAGAGCGTATACTACAAAAGGTGCGTGAGCAAGGTATCCGAAGGTCAATAATCATACCTGCTTCTAGGGAATACGCGATCGTCAGCACTACTGTCGATACATGTCATGGACTTACGTCGTCAAGGAGGTGCGCGGCTCGCGACAAGATGGACCAACGGAGTTCAAGTGGTATACATACTGGAAGCCGTATCTTCAATAAAGTACATAGTCACCGTAACGGAATCCAGATCCTGGGGATACATAGCGAGCAAGAGCGAGCAAACGCAAACCGGGGTCGCAGTTGACTATTCGAGCTTCTCCAGCTGTTCCAATCTCGCTAATACGACATCTTTGCTGGTCTCTTCGATCTCTCCCGCCAGAAAGACCTCGTCCAGGATGGCATACACCTATCCGAGATTCGCATGACGCAGCGCAAAGAAGTATGAATAAGATGGAGCCGTACCTTGTAGAAGTTGAACACCAGATCGAGCTCGCATACGTTATCAAAAAACGAGTCTGAGGAGGGAATGGCCAATGAGGAACTGAAACTAGATGACATTTATTCGAGCACGGATGACATGACGTACCGAGCACCTCGACAAAGAGGTGGATCGCCTCTAGGTATGCGAGCTCGTTGTCATTCGCATCCACGCAGATGCAGAAGAAGAGGCCAGCGTAGCGGCGGTACACAACCTTGTGGTTGCGGAACTGGGATGACGAAATGGGCTGAAGCCTCTCCGAACCCTGGGATACAGGACACACACCTCGACGAAATTCGACTGATATTTCTGGTCCCTCGGCGCGACGAGCCGGTGCACCTCTCCCCTCAACCGCACCTAAAGTATCCACATCCATCGAATGTCAGAGCCACGTCGTTGTTGGGGGTCTGGTGCGGAAGAACCGCGGACCTTCTCGTCGTCGTCGTAGGGGACGTACCATTTGGACAGCCGGGTCTTGCCTTGACGATTCTGGTGTCCCATCAGCTCCCTGCGAAAGTATGGATTTCGAGTATGGTCGCACCTGCACGAGTATGAAACGAATCATAGTGGTGGTTCGGTCAAGAAAGCAAGCAGGGTGTGGGATGTAGGGGGGGGGGGAGAACAAGGGGCATCGTCCGGACTGGGAGCGATAATGACAAGCATAATATGAAAGTATATAGTAATAAAGACTACCTATACTTGATAATCCGATATGGTGTAGTGGCTAACATTATCGCCTCTCACGCGATAGCCCGGGGTTCGATTCCCCGTGTCGGAATGCTTTTTCTTACTGCTTTTCCTACCACCCACAATGAAATCACTCCTGCAGCAGCACGCCTCAACTCTGACACAAGTATTGCACTTTTCATGTAAACAAAACATACAACTATGGTATGCGAAGTCGTCCTGCAAAGTCACGCTATAACCCGTCCTTTTTCAGATTTTCCGACCACGATGCGTACTTCTCCACCTCCGCGGTCAGCTTAGCAATCTTCTGCTTGACGTACATGTGGGCGACTTCACCGAGCAACAAGTGCAGCGGGGGCTCCGGCTCCGACGCAAGCCTGTAGATGACTTCCACCGCTTTGTTGACGTCTCCTGAAGGAGCGTAGCTACCCCATCCGTTACGCATACGGGCGGCCGGAAGGTTGTGGCTGCTGTATGCCGGGTGCGGCGGTGCCCAGGTAGTCTTCGCTTGACCTTCCGTATGGAAGCTTGCCGGGTTGATAAGCGTAACCTGTTCGATGTCGCTCAGTCTGCTGCCTGTGCGGATACCGATTAACAAGAAGATTGCTTACCTTGATGTTCCAAGAGGGATCGAGCTCAGAGGCCAAGGACTCGGTAAGACCCTCAAGTGCTGCCACCACCAAGACGGCGTCAGTGATGACCGAACACGAGCATACACAAGAATCGCAACTGGCGTACCGTGCTTAGATGCGGAGTAGTACCCAAGCCCCGGGCCCCCAATCAGACCCGTAATCGACGAAACCTGGAGCAGCCGTCCCCCAACGGGGTTATTCACCTCCCTGAAGAACCGCACCGCCTCGCTCGCGACCTTCGCCGCGCCCCAGAAGTTCGTCTCGAACAGCGCGCGCACCGGGCCATCGTCCGCGTCGTACGCCTCGACCTCGCCCATGACCGCGATCGCCGCGTTGTTCACGACGACGTCTATGCGCCCGAACGTCTCCTTCGCCTGCGCAAAGGCCGCGACGATGTGCTGCGGCTGGGTTACATCGAGCTTGACGACGAGGAGGCGGTCGGACGGGTACTGTGCGGCGAGCGAGGAGAGGGCTTCGGGGCGGCGGGCGGTCGCGATAGCGATCTCGCCCTTCCGGAGGACGAGCTCGGCGATGCTGCGTCCAAAGCCGGTGGACGCGCCTGTGACTGCGATGTGGGCATGGAAGTGTCAGCCTTCGGGTCAAACTGAGCGGGGAGAGGTGTTGGACTTACTGAACCAGACTCTAGGAGACGACATGGGAGAGGGCTGAGATCAAATAGTGGGTGTCAGCCCTTGCCCTCTGGCGTTCCCATTTATACCCAGTTACGGCCCCAGTGGTCGGGCGCCGGCTCTGTTACGTCTGATGACTACTAGAGAGAGAAACGCGAACGAAAACACGTACTCGCGCTGTGCTCCTTTATATCTAGGTCGTGATGTAGATCATCAACCTATCCGCCCTGACTCCACCTGTAACTCCGAGCTGTCGGTGTTTATGACAGTGACGGAATGGACGTCCGGAATGGCCTGTGCGTGTGTCGTCGGCGGCTTGTCATTGCGAACTTTCGTCCCTAGATGGTGAAATGCAGGTTGGGTGGTTGATACCTCAGTGATGGTAGAGCAGGACGACCCTGTGATATGGGACTTGAGTTGCGGTGTTAGGAGAACTGAAAATATACGTATATGCGGTTGATGCTATTCCCACTTTGGAGAGGGAGTAGAGCGTTGAAAAAATGGATGCCTTCCATGCCTGGGTCACTGTAGGTTCGATAGCTTCCGAGTCGAAGGCGTAGCGCTTCGCCAGTCAATTTGCAAGCTCGCATTTGGAATTTCAGACTTCGATGGCGGGCGTTCAGAGGCATCGGACGGCGAGTGTGCAACCGGGAGCAGCCTACGGTTCATAGTGAGTGAAATACCGTTTCAATACTATTCCATTAGTCACCACGA
Organism: Ganoderma multipileum BCRC 37180; assembly: GCA_000338015.2. Classification (NCBI taxonomy): domain Eukaryota; kingdom Fungi; phylum Basidiomycota; class Agaricomycetes; order Polyporales; family Polyporaceae; genus Ganoderma; species Ganoderma multipileum. The sequence continues at coordinate 33,038 of BACB01003233.1, forward strand.
GCGGTATAGTATATAGCGCAAGAAGCTCGGACAAATACAATGGATGGAGGAGAGGACACTGCCGAATCAGCTATTGGCCATGCCGAAAAGAAGAAAGTTATCTTTTACTGAGGCGGGCGACCAATCTAGTTGTGCGTACCATGCACTCCGAGCAGGGCTCCGCCCTCGCAGACCCTTATCGAACTCCGCCAGAGTTCATTCCTCCAGCCCTTCAGACAACGCTTCGTAGGCGTCGATGTTCGCCGTCAAGGCAGCGATTTTCCTCCTTGTAGACTCGATCGCGTCCTTGCCCACCACGAAGTGCAGCGGCGGGTCCTGGACGCACGCGATCTTATAGAATGCGTCGGCGCTCCGCCGCGCGTCCTTCCACACCGTGACCTTGTCCCATCCGGCATTCCGAATGTACGTAGTGGGGAGAGTCGGTTTCTGGTATGCGGGGTGTTGCGGCGACCAGATCGCCTTCGGCGCGACTTCGGTGCGGATCCATCCGGGCTCGATGATGGTAACCTAGACCGGGAATGAGACGGTAAGCCTGCGAACGACCAAAAAGGTGAGGCCTATCCTACTTTAATGTTCCATGCGGGGTCCAGCTCCGCAGCGAGCGTTTCGGAGGCACCTTCCAGCGCTAAGCAGGGAAGATTGAGAGGTCAGTTGCCCCTGCCTATCGTACGATGCAAAGCAAGAGACACACCGAACTTGGATGCGCAATAGAAGGAGCACGCGGGCATGCCAACGAGTCCCCCGTTCGAGGACATCTGGAGCAGTCGTCCACCGGCACCGGGTGGGTTGGTCTCGCGGAAGCACCTCACGGCCTCCTTGGTTACGTTCACGGCGCCCCAGAAGTTCGTCTCGAGCACGTCGCGGGCCCTCGCCTCTTCCATCCCCTCAAACTCCCCGACGTCCGCCTTCCCTGCGTTGTTGAATACGACGTCGATGCGCCCGAACGTGCGCGTGGCTTCGGCGAACGCATCCGTGATTTGCTGCGGCTGGGTGACGTCTAGAGGCAGAACGAGCAGACGGTCCTTGGGGTATCGTTGTGCGAGATCGTCTAGGCTAGAGGCCCGACGTGCAGTAGCGACTACAATCTCACCCTTCTCCAGGACTACCTCGGCGACGGCGCGTCCCAAGCCAGTGGAAGTACCTGTGACTGCGAAGGACATAAGAAAGCGCACGGCGGAATGTGGACAGATGAGCAACGTACTGAACCAGACTCGGTGGTCGAAGTTAGACATGGTGGTCGTTGTGATGGGGAGTGGGGGATTGTTCACTGTGGTGGATGGTCTGCCTCCTGCTGCTTGTTCTCTCGTTTATATGCTCTGAAATGGCGCTCGAAGAAAGACGATGAGCAATTCCACTCAATTTCGCATTACGCACTCCATCTGTTCGCCGCTGCTGGGCGTAGTCAGATCTTCTAATCCAGCGGTTGATCGTGGCATGGAACATTGAATGGGTCAATGACGTCGTTAGAGTGCCTTAGGGTATGAGCGAAGCCGGGTCAAGGCGCCGGAACGTAGCGATGCTTCGGAAGAAGTGCGGTGAGCGTTCCAGGCGGGCTAAGACCGCATTAATTTCTCTACTGAAGAGGTAAAACACTGACGTCATTCCATCATGAAATAAAAGCGAGAACTGTATCACTCACCTGCCAGGGACATTAGGAGACCGGTTTGCCCGAGTTCCAAATGAGAGTGGTCGTTGTCCCGGGACACAGGTAAGGGAAAGCATGGAAGCAGGTATTGGGGTATGGGTATGTGATGAAATTAGCAACGTAGTACAGTATGCTTGTACAGGATACAGTTAATGCCAAGACCAAATGAGAGGGTTGTCAAGAAACGACAGTCGCATGGATCGGGAGGGGACTTGCAGCGTCGGCCGCAGAGTCGCAGTGCTAGGGATACATTAAGGATCGCGGAGAGATTCGGGCTTCAGGAAGGAACGTGATGCATATCGGATTGCCCTGATCGGTGTACACGTCAGTAGATGAAGGATGCGTAATAGCGCATTTACGTCGAGGACGTTAACGTTGATCGATATCAGACTTCGCGCCAGAGATTTTCAGTCATCCCGTCTTCGTCGTATACGACCGTGTGGTCCACCACCTTCACGAGATGCCTCTCGAACTCGTACACGAAAACCACCGTGGAGACAGAGGGGCAATAGAGGAGAAGTTCGAACGTCAGCGCACGGAGCGCCGCGAAGTGCGTCGGCGGAGGATCCCATTCGGAGACGTCCACTTCGAGGCACCGAAGGTGACGCAATCGCATCAGCATCCCATAGAACTCTAAACGCTGACGGCCTCGTCAGCAGCGTACTTAACCTACGAAGTGAACGGATCCTGACCTACCTGTCGACCGTCCACAGGGAAGACAAGCGTGCCGACGTACCGAAGGTCAGAGCACAAGACCCCGTCTGAGGTAAGGGCCGAGAGCAGCTCGAGGGTGAAATCGGGGGTATATGAAGAGTCCGCAATGTCCAGCGCGCGGAGCCGCTTCCGGGAACGCCGCAGCGCGGCGACGATCGCTCGCAGCTCCTCGCGCTTCTCCTCGAGCTTGCTGTGCGTGAAACACGTTTTGACGCGGACCACAGGACGGCCCGGCACCAGCGAGACGGCGGCTTCAGAGAAGGTGCACTCGAGAACTGCGAGCTTCGGTAGGAACGCCGCGCTCGCGGGGAGGACGGGCGACGCCATCTCCTCGGGGGCGGGCTCGCGGTAGTCGGCGAGGAAGAGGTTGCAGAGGCGGGATTGCGTGGAGAGGAAGGCGGCGAGGTGGTCGTCCCATATGAGATCAGAGTGGAACGTTTTGAGTTGGAACGTGCAGCCATCGAGGATCCATGCCTTGTCGGGCTGATCGCCACTAGTGAAGTAGAGGTTGAGGAACCGAAGGCGTGTTGTGCGCATGAGCGCTTGGTGGAGAACCTGCCAATAGTCGCCTTCCGGTTCGGAGTCTGATTCAGTCTCTTCCTCGCCGTCGTCTTCGTCTTCGCTCTCCCCTTCTTCTCCGTAAACCGAGAGGGCAACAACGAGCATGGCAACACGCGGAGTATGGCGGAGGACGTCGCAAACGGTGATTGTTCTGTCGTATCCCCTGACGTCGAGTGTGTTGTAGATTGCCCGTTCAGCCGCGGTTTGGAATTGTTTCGAGACTGTAGAAAGGGCGACCAGGGTCGATCTTGAGCTGGCGGCATATTTAGCGATGAGGCTACATGCGTCGGGAGGCAAGGCCATGAACACAAAGGCGCAGCCTATATCACCTTCAGCACACTGTCGGCAAAAATACCGAAATTTCGTACCTCCAGACCGCGCAGCTCTCGAATGCCCTCGTCAGGCGGTGTGGGAAGATAGAAGGCTACAAAAGCGAACGTATCAGGATACGTCACCGCACGGCGTCGCGAGCACCTCTACCTTTTGTAGGACACCGGGACGCTGTGGGAGTCGTCAATATCGTGTGGAATCTGTACTGAGTTAGCGGGGAGACGGAAAGTTTCGTGGAAGAGACTTGCCGTAAAGTAGGTTGGAAGCCAGCTGCAATGCCGTCGCATGCAAGGGGTATGTCAGGCGTGCGTCACGGCCACAGAACACGCCAAGGTTCCGGGTGGGGCACAGCTTATATCTGGAGAGATACCGAACAGATTTCTCTCATCAGCAGCCGCGGGAGTCATGCATGGCGATGAAGTCATACCTCTCCTGCTTTTGCTCAGCAGACGAGCCACCGTCCGGGGTATTAATGGAAGAACGGGGCGGAGCGGCTCCGTGCCCGAGCACAGTCGCAGGGAGATGCGCCAAGGGGGTCGCGAGATGTGGCCACACCGAGGGACCCAGAACGCGCCTTTTATTCCTTCCGTGGTGCCGTGCCCGGCATATCAGATCGAGACGGCGCGTCGGACATGATCACTGGAGTTATACCGGCCGGTCATTTGTATCACCTATGATTGTTGGCACCGCGCAGTGCGAACGCGCGGAAAGGAAGGGGGCTCGACGTGCGTTCGTGCTGCCCGACTAGAACTCGCGTTCCCTTACCTTTCGGCGAAGTGGAAGGTACACCTCTGCCGGACGCTTTCGTCTATTCTAGGGCTCGGGTGTGGGGGGCATGTGAGCCTCGTGGCTCTCGCGTGCGCTCGGACTGCTCGGTGCCCCCGGTCAGCCCGGCTGCAGATGGAGACGCGGTGGTGTACCTGGAGTCCACAACTTCCAGCTCATCGACCTCCGTTGCTATGCACAAACAAACGTCAGCGCACTCAGCTGGAAAATCGTGCCTTGCGCTCACAAGATGGTTTGCGCTCGAGAAATTCTTCCCAGATGTCTGGAAGCTCAACGGAGCACCGATCGCGGTAAACTTCTCATCTCGCAGTTGGACGCTGTCGGCCGCCAGCGGAAAGCCTGGGAGAATACGAGCGTACCCCTTCCTAAAGGTACCGAGGACTCCAAACCTGATTCTGCGGCGTTCTCCGTGAGCAGGAAGTTTCTCCGGGGAGACAATCTGGAAGCGCCTCGTCTGCGAGTTCGGTTCCGACGTAAAGGCAGCGATCGTAGCAAAGGGGAAGCGTCGAATGCAAAAGTGAGTCTCATGAAGCAACTCAGATGAAAGGGCTTGTCCTAAACACCCAAGGTAACCAAAGGGATCATGGGAGTGGATAAGCGAACGTACCGAAGTATCCCCTTTGGCACAGCTAGACGCGCGGTCGGTGATTCGCTCGCATACTTAAAGAGACGTGAACATGCCGACAATACGAAGAGCTTGAATGCGGAGCGCACCGTCATCTCAAGATTCTCGACGCCTACAAGGAAAATGGAGAGCCTGTGGGACGTAACTTCTATGCTTGTGCGCGGAATCCTTTTCCGGCTCCCATGTGGAGGACGAGATCCCGCATCTTCGGGAGAGCTTGAAGTGAGTTTGTGCTCCGCCGCCGCCCGAAGAGTCAATAGTAGAGCACGCGTGAGGGGCAACATAGATGCGGAAGTTAGTTTGACAAGCTTTTGCTGAAGGGCGCGGTAGATAGTCAAGTTTACACCCACGTGGAGCGCAGCTGTACCTCGACCCTTCCCATATTCCTGCGAGATTCCATTCGATTGGGGCTGAAACACAGAAGCTACGCCCAACAAGGAGATCTGGGTCTAATCCTAACGCCTTCGGCGGCACTCTAGTCCGAACTCGCTCGCAAAATCGCACCGGGACGCGAAAGGCCCAACGACCTGCACACGAATTCAATCCTCGTCGGAAGGCGATCAAGCTGGAGATGAAATTCTGAGCTCACCACAACTCATCGGCAGACAACGTGTACAACCACCTGGCTTGGCGCAATAGCAGCCAGTAAGGAGCCTATTGAGCAAACCATGCATACGTGAGTAATTACCGCACCAGGCATTTCATGACAGTACTGTACGCACCTATCGGCACTCGCCCACCGCTTAATATAACACACATCCCGGTCATAATTGAACGCCAGGGACAGTGCAATGGCGCCTGGGCTTCGAGTGTCCATGACGCCAACGAAGTGTCTTCACCAGGTACAATAGGTCCCGGCCCTTCCTCGAGGCCGCATGACGACAGACTTATAAAAATGAGGCAAGACCGATCCTCTTTATTCAGTTATAATTGCCTATATGCCGATCGCAATGTACTGACTGAAATCGAAGGGCTCCGGTTGATGCAAGGACTTATGCGAGGGCCACGTAACACGAAGAGGAAGTCACTGGAAATCGATCAGCTATATGCGGCGCTTTCGAACCGTTATAATCTCACCTTCACTTCATATTATGCGTATAACTAACACCTGCACCTACTGCAATCCGGTGCAAGTGGCCGATCAGTTCTGAAGGTCGTGGTACAGGATAAACCCAGCCGACGGACTCCGAGGCGCGAGAGTGTGACTCAATTCGTGACTCAATGTCACACATCACGTGTCACGAACTAGACATCACGGCTGATAATGGGGAGGGGCAACGCCTGCCAGTCACGTGATGTTTGGGTGTGTTTACGGTATGCCTGTTGACGCTCTTGAAGGTGGTCGCGACAATCCGTGCAAGTTTAAAACATGTATTGCTCACGCGGGGCCCCGAAAAAATGGCCGTTCGACTGGAAACATGATTGGGAATGTTGTCTAAGTTTCGAATAATCATTCTAGGTAGGATATGTACGTGCCATACTCTAAGCTACTAGGTAGAAGACAGAAAATAAAGAAATTCCGACTTGGACCACATGCAGCGTGACGAAACCTGTTGATTGAAGCCAAAATCGAGGCACTGCAGTGAGCAGACGACTTTAAATATTGCGCGCACCTCCGCCCGCTGCAACGGGGGCGCGCACGCGCCACAATCGCGGTGAATGCCATCACGTGGCCCCGAGCCCGCCATCTGCGGTGGCGGCGCGCATGCGCGGTCACCCTCGGTGTCGCTCTCGTTCTACCCGCTTCCCTCCCCCGCCCTCGGACTGTGGTCCCATGCATTCCCCTGTCCATGTACGTATTTTCTGTGAATTTTAACGATTTTTCTGGTCATGCTGAGAGGGTTTTTACTTACCTAGTCTTGGTGATTCCGGGCCGCGCGTTCAAGCCTTCCGTACCTTCTCCTTGGGGCCCTCCAGGGGTCTGCGACAACCATACCATCCTCCTAATGGTATACTATACTTGCTGTAATATTCTGGGCTCGAGAACGCAGTCACATCAGCACCGGGGGGCCCAACTTCATGGGAAGCTCAACTCGCCGGCCTGTACGTCGCAAAGGCAAGTCCAGGGCGCAGCGAGCTGCTCTCACCAAGTTCAATGATGGGCATACGGTGGGAGGACGTTCGGACCAGTTGGAGGATAAGGAAAACATTACACCTACGCAGAGTAATCCTGTGAGTTTGCAGCTGACGGCATAAGTACAATTAGTTACTTACAGCAACTGTGACGACCACGCACTATGGAGATAACAGCTATCAGCCAAGCTCCACAAGGCTAGACATGAGGGCGGGACTGACCATAACAAGGCAAACTCGGACGCACAAACCATTGAAGACCTGCGAACCCAGGTGTCGGGCCTGAAAGCGGAGCGCCGCAACACCCGCCGGCGGCTCGAGCGGGCAAAAGAAGCATCTGCAAGGTGGCGCCAGAAGCTTCGAATTGCGGAGAAAGAACGCGATCGGGCGGTCCAGTCAGAGGCTGCAGCGAGGAAACGAGAGCTCGAAACGAGAAGAAACGCCGAGATCCTGCTCGAGAGGGCAGATTTTACGCGGTCGAAGCTCCAGGCAAGGCTTTCCGAGTGCTTGAAGGAGCGGCGTGCGCTGGTGAAGCGCTGTAAACGATTCCCTCAGGTTCTCGCAGCTCATGTACGGCGTGCAAAGAATGCTCCTACCGTGTTTCGCTTGAAGGCGAAGGGCGTCTATACCCCGCAAGCTCGTGCGCTGGCTCGCGGCCTCGTCCTGCATGGCTGTTCACAGAAACGGGTAGGCCTCATTGTTCGCATGGTGGGAAAGACCCTCGGGATCGCGGTGAATGGAAATATGGACGCTCATACCGTGCGGAGATGTGTCGTCGAGGGAGGGGTTGCGAGCGACATTCAACTGGGGTATGAGATTTCCCAAGCAAACAGTAAGTCTATGTCAAGTGAACGAGGCATTGCAAACTCATCTTTGAAACAGGCTTCACCATCAGCTCCGATGCAACCTCGAACCGTCACACCGACTACATTGGCCGCCACATGGCGATTCGAGCACCCGACTACGACAGCCAACCGCCTGCGCAGACGTCAAGGCCTACGTCTTCCGAGTCATCGCCCGCCGATCACCTTCAAAGTACTTCAAAACCGTCTGTGACGCCGAAGAACCGTTTCCTAGGGGTCGAGTCGTCAGTCAACCACACGAGCGAGATGCAGGCGGAGGGCTGGAAGGAGAAGTTTCGTCAGCTTGTCAACGCCTATAACAAATCACCGCTTGCACAGCGGCTTGGTGTTTCTCTCACTCTCGAGGATTGTGCTATCAAGTTGAAAGGAATCGGAGGCGACCATGCTGCAGACCAGCTGAAGACCGCGAGACTCCTGGAGGAATGGAAGAAAGAGTCAACGTGCCTTGTGCTTGCATGGGAAGACCTCGGCTCCCGCAATCCCACGAAACCCACGCCGGCGATGGAGCGTGTAATGGAAGCTGCCATGACAGACGCTATTCTCGGAGCCGGAGGTCCAGATGCCTGGGCGGCGCTCTCGTCCGAAAGTCAGGTCTCGCGCTATACCAAGAACCTCAACAGGTTGACGGTGGCACTGGGGCAGGACTTACACGATGCTCTTCCTCCCGAGGAGAAGCGTCGCCTTGATCTTTTCCTCCGGATGGGATGTGCGATGCACAAGGAGCTGAATAGCTTCAAGGGCGGCAATGCGGCGATGATGGCGGCCTGGGCTGAGCTGCCGGGGGCCACCCCACCAATCCTCCTCGCCAACCGAGAGAACGCATCAACACTCAGGGACGTTGACACACAAGCCCTCGCGATTCTCCTCCCTGCGGAAATGCCTCTTGAAGGTCTCACGGCGGCCGAACTTCGCGCGCTGGCATCCTCCGCTCGTGGCGGCGTCAAGGTTGCAGGTCTGGGTGGCGCAGTGTTCAACCACAAGGACGACAAGAAAGGGCAGCAAGACACTTACGTTTTCTACTGGGCGGAGATTGTTGGTCAGCCGCTCCGATATCCGGACACGAGCAACGTTCGGTACTTCACCTATGGCGAAGCTGCTTGTGAGCTTCTCGTCAATCACGCACACTACCTCCGCTTCTTGATCATTGTGCGGGATCGGAAGGAAAGGCCGAGGTGGAGTCATCTCGAGGAGAACGTTGTCAATGGTCTTCACGACGACTCGACCCTCACCGAGCTCGCGGCCATGGCGCTTTACGACCAGACAGTTACGCAGCCATACCTCCGGGCCACTCGGGTGCTGCAAAACGGGCTTAAGCTGGGCCCATATCATGACAGACTCAAGGCGCACCTTCAGTCCATCATCGACGACCCAGATCTTCTTCTCGGACCCGATGCAACCGCTCTCAAGGGTGCCCTGGATGGAGCCGACTGGCAGCGCCCAGAAGCAGTAAAGGCCGTTCATGCAATGGCTCACCGTATGCCTCATTTGAGGTGTATCGTTGTCGCATTCTTCAAGGGCGCTCTCCGAACGTGGGAGACGTTTACCAAGGAGTTCGAGAAGGGCGGCGCGATTGACCAGTGCACCGAAGCGGAGCTTGACGAGGCCTGGATCTTCGCCACCAATGACCACAACGAGGGCGCCCTCGGTTTACTTCGCCTGTGGCTCCGCGCGAACCCATTCGGCACCCAGCTCTACTACAACTCAATCCAGAAGTGCGCGCAGAACAACACCGAGGCGTTCATGCGCGAGCACTTCAAGGACGAGGACTACGCGTACATCCGCCGTGAAGCGCGCACACTCGACGAGAGTGGCCTTGAGGCGGCGCGCCGTAAAGCGCATGTCGAGGAGGCCATCGCGATCGCGGACCAGAGGGCGCAGGAGCGAGAGGAGCGGGAGCGGCGGGAACAGGAGGCAGCCAGGAAAGTGGCGGAAACCGTGCTGATCACGGACCCGACCCAGATCGAGCGGATGACGAAGGTTCAGCTGGAAGAGCAGCTGGAAGTCCATCGGAAGCGTTTCAACGACGCCGACGTCCCGTTGAAGTCGAAGATCCCAAATCGCCCGGAGAAGCTGGAGGCATTGCTGGCCGCCGTGGAGCGGTATCGGGCGCGCACATCCAAATAGGCTAGAATGAGTTAATTCCGCGGTCCGTTACGATACTAGCTATGTCCAATTACCTACAACTACACATCGCTATATGTACAATACATACGAGGTGAAAGAAAGAGGAAGACGCAGATAGCGAGAAAGCGATGGCAAACAGACGATCGGACCAGATTCCAATCCAGCGCTTGATGACTAAGCTGTCCATGGCCGCTGTAGGCCTTGCCCCTCCCCACTGATAAGCTGTTTCCAAGTTGTTCCTGCCTTTGTCTTCGTTGTGACCTTGCATATTCCGCGAAATAATTTCTCGGATGTCCTTCGCTCCGCAGTTGTACTCTACGTGACATCGTAATGCTCGTTACTCGCACGCGTCATCCAAGTTCTCCCAAATTTGCTCAGCAAGACAGATGAGTCGTCATATACATTGACTCATTTTACTAGAACCTGCTTCTGACTTCGAGACTCCACGCAGATGTAATTGGCATCGGAAAGCTTGCGTGCATAGCCCTTGCCTCTTGGACCATTAGATAACAACCTAGTCCACCAGGAAGCTGCCCAACTACCCAAGACTGAGGAGCATGCGACAAAGCCATCTCCGCGCTCCGAGTTCCGGAATCCGAGGAGAGCCAGGAAGCCAAGAAGGCGTCGTCGAAACGGAACAATTTGACTCCGAAGATGTTGTCTAGAATGGTCAACGACCCTGTCGTATGGTCAGATGGTCCCCGTAGGCTGTGAGTGAAATCATCGGATTTCAGTTCTTCATCGTGTCCCACTTGATCAATGTTAACAGCGTCGCGGCTGCCTGCACGGACGAATGGCCGGCTTTCCGCGGTCCGCCGTGGGATCGCTTGTGGACGAGCAATATAATCGGAAGGCTCCATGCAACCAAGCTCATCGTGGGCATCCCGTCCACGGAACACTGCCGCGCCGACAAACACTTCCAGCCCGCCAAGGGTCCGTAATTCAGGCCTTTCGGATGTTATTCGACATAGCAATGCTAGTATGGCCCTCCCGATGCATCTTTCCACCTTGAGTCCTCGGCATCGTCCCTTGCTGTGCATTCTTTACGAAGCTTCACCTGCACCGGCGTTTGACAGACAATTTACCGGGACGCGATATCCGGTTAGCACAGAAGTTCTCTGAGGTTTGTAGAGCGAATAGTGGGTTCGAGAGTCGCTGTAGCTCCGCAGCGCTATGGAGCTCGCACTTTGAGCGCGGCCGTGGGTCAGCGAATTTCGACGGCAAAGGAAGGCATCGGCGATCACCAGCTATCTCCGTTAACGTTGAATCTCCATTTACCCCAAGTTACTCCAAAGCTCGCTAACGAGGTGGCGTTAGGCAACCAATACGTATCGAACCCAGGCAAAACCAACGCAGAGGAGTTCTTCCTGATTACCATTACAAACCGTCTGATGACCATTCACAGCGTTCACAACCCATAAAATATACAAAAATTTGTCTTAGTCTAGCACAGGACACTTTCCCTTATGCATTGATCGAGTCCAACAAGACGTCGACGACCGCACACCTCTTCTCCTGCAACACGACTCTGATAGCTTCGTGCAGCACGCCCTGCACCTCATCCGCACTCGTTACCCGCTTACCCCACGCGCCGCCCGCTGCGACGGCAACCTGAGAGAAGTCGGGCGAATCGGGCCCCAACCCGACAGTCAGCTGGTTGCCTGAAGCAGCGCTTCCCAAGCCGTTGGGATAGACACCCAACATAGAAAGCTTGGGTGACTGTACGGGTGCACTAATCAGCACGGTCGCATGACGATCTCGGTCGAGAACATACCTTCCAACCGCCATTGTTGAGAATGACGGTAAGGAATGGCTGCAATAGTAGTCTCGTAAGTCTCCGCACTCAATCATAGTTCGTCGCACGCACCGTATTGTACCGCCGCGCGATCCAAAACGCGCTCGCGGGGATGCCGAACAAGTACGTCCCATCCCCAACGACGTATGCCACCAAGTCGTACTCCTTCTTCGCGACCAGCCCTCCAAGATACGCGCCAATGCTCGCCCCAAGCCCGTACCCCAGACTCGTCCCGCCCGAGGCGATCACGCTCCCGGGCTGCTCGGGGCGCAGGTATGTCCACACGAGCGGGTAGTTGCTGATCGCCTCGTTGACCCATAACACCCTCTCGCCTTTGCTCGGCGTCTTCGCGGCCACAGCTGTGCGCAGCGTCGAGAGCACGTACGGCACGGTAGGGCGCGCCTCGCCAGAGCCGGGCGAGAGCGACTTGACCGCCTCCGCCTCCTCCTGGGCCGCGACCCACTTCGCGCGAAGCTCCCTCAGCCGCGCCTGGCGGGACGCGACCAAGCCGGAGTCCGTCGCAGCCTTCGCCTTGACCTCGGGCACGTCGAGCGCAGCGACGAGCTGCGCGAGGGCGGTCTCGGGGTCGGCCTTGCAGAGGAGCTCGGCGTCGACGTGCTGCCAGCCCCAGTTCGTCTTGAGCGGGTCCGAGTCGACAACGAACACGCGCGCGCCGTCGCGCGGCCTGTTTCCCGCCGCCTCGACCCACGGGACGTCGAGCTCGAGGATGATGAGGAGGTCCGCGTGGTCGAGGAGGTCGTTCTTGCCGCCGAAAGCGGTGCCGATGTAGTTCTCGTGCGTCCAGGGGATGCACATGGACATCGGGCACGAGGTGTACACGCCGATCGCGAGGAGGGTCGAGAGCTGGGCGAGGAACGGGACCGTCTTGGGGTTGCGTCCGGCGTTCGCGGTGATGATGAGCGGGAATTGGGCGACGAGGAGCGCGGCTACGATCGTCCTCACGGCTAGATGGGACGAATGGTTAGCGGCTGGAGGGGAACATGTTGTAAAACTAGGATCACCTGAGTCGGGAAGCCCTCCTCCTTGTACGGACGGCCACTTGAGCGGGTCTACCTTCTCGTTGAAGATGGACTCGTCAACTTCCTCCTCGGTAGTCTCACGACGGGCCCAAAGGTAAACAGGGCCTTTCGGCTGGCTTGTCGCGCTGAAGAGGCGTCAGTACCCTAAGTAGCTCGAGATGTCGTGAATGCACAAACATTTGCAATGCGCGCAAAACTACCTGTCTGGCGTTCTTCCCACTCTGGATCTGCGCGGTGTATCGCATGTATTGCCTAACGATGGAGGGCTGGTCCGGAACATCTAAAGCGAATCGTGAGACGGCTGCTGCCTGTAAAGTAGAGGGGAGGAACCTTGGTGCCACATCGGCCACTCATTCTTAGTCCCCTTCAGACGTCTATCTGATGAGTGGGGTGCGTGGCCTGCGAAGATGAGAACAGGAGTGTGTCCACGATCGACGTTGTGGACGGCACCCCCGAGACCCTGATAAAAACCTTATCTATGAGCGCGTGTATTCATAACGAAGGCTTTCTAGAGCTTACCTGGGTTCCGACATCAACATGAACGATCACAGCTGCCGGTTTTCCGGTTACTTGCGCGTAGCCCTGGGCCGCGCTAAGCGCGACCATTTCGTGGGGGCAAGTGATTATCTCGACGGGAGTCTTTCCATTCTCGACGCGCTCCCGCTCGAGGTCTTCCAAGAACGCTGGATGGTCGTTCCCCCAGTTGACGAACGCGTGCGTAATGCCTGCGTCCGCGAGGGCCTTGAAGATCATCGACGCGGTGGTGTACATCCTGCTACGTCAGAGATTCTGGGGGGCGTAAGTGAGTAAGGCTTCGAGACTGCCCGCTTTGAGGATAAGAGGGAGGTCCTTTTGAGAGCTGGGCCATACGGAAGAACGGAAATACATCCCCCACGGACAGGTCATGTGCGAATGTAGTGCTCGGCGGTCCGCACCCAGCTTCTCGAACAGGCGTGGGGCCGCCAACGCCTGGAATAGACAGAACAGTCAGGTGCAAGTCAGCTGTAATCAGGTGTCCTCAAAGAATAAACCCACCTGCAACTGGTTACAAATGTTGCCCGAAGCGTGCTCTGTGCATCGGATATCGATGACGATTCGAGTCGAAGCAGCCTCCTCAAAATAGACGCCCAAATTGGGAAGGCTTGCCGTCAAATAAGCGCCATTATGACCGAGTACAGTAAGTAAGATTTCTTGTTTACAACCACCAGCATCGCCGTATACATGATGGCATAAGTTCCAATTCGTCCTTGGCTATCATCGCATAGACTCCGGCAGAGCTAATCTCCACTGAAGTTTCTGCTGGCAGTGTCTCCCTCATTTTGCACTCGCCTCAAGGTTGATGCCTACGTAATTACGTAATAAAGCCCCTACTCTGAAACCGAAAGGAGTACGGCTGCTTATCCAAATGGTAAGTGTTTCCTTTTCCGATACTAACCTCTTCACAGGACATGGTGACTCGAGATGACTTCGCTCGCAAAATCGGCTTTAGCAGGCAGATGCGGCGTGCTCCTCAAGTGCATATATATGGACCCAATCCGAGAACCTGACGGTAGCTTCCCCGTTCTCCGCAACTGATACCTCAGACTGTCTCACCATGCCAAAGCGCATGCAGGATAAGCAAGATGAGCCTCCTCGCCAGCCTGAGCAGCTTCGGTACCTCAGGTCCAGCATCGTCGCAAAGCCTCCCTACTGCCAGGGCACGCTTGCCCTGCGAGACAGCGACTTCACGCTCTTCTACGGCGCGAAGGACAACGCTCAGTGAGTGTTATCGCTTGTGGATCGCAATCATCGCCCTGAATCTCCAGCCCCGCATACTTGACCCGCTCAGTCGCATCAACCTCTCCACCGCATCCGTCGCCGAGCTGCAGCATCTGGCAGACACGTGCGCCCCGGCCACTTTTGGTGTCGCTGGGGAGGACGTGTACGACGAGACGTACCGCAAGGCGGGCAAGCTGGACAACAAGGACTTCATGATCGGGTTCGATGCGAGCCGTTCGAGCTTGGTGGACGTCATCCGCACCGAGCTGCTAATCGAAAACCCCAAGAAGGTCAAATGCGAAGATCTCAACATCGAACTCTACAAGCTGAATGTTTATGGTGCGTTTACGCATATCTTTTCCCTCCTCTCCCACTTACGCCCATGCTATCGAACTGCAGGCAAGGACGCGTTCTTCAAGGCGCATGTTGACACGCCACGCAGCGAGCTCATGTTCGGCTCCCTCGTCATCGTGTTCCCTACCCCGCACGAGGGAGGTGCCCTCAAGCTCCGCGCCCCCGGACGCCAGGATGGAGAGGCGATGGAGTGGACGTTCGACCCGACCGCTCTACTCGCGCAGCAGCAGGACCCGTCGATCGCGTACGTCGCGTTCTTCAGCGACGTCGAACACGAGGTCATGCCCGTCGTGTCCGGGCACCGCGTGACGATCACCTACAACCTCTACTACGCTGTCGGCGAGTCGGAGCCTTCGACTATTCCCAACCAGATCTCGACCAACGAGCAGTCGTTCAAGGACGCGCTTCAAACGATCCTCCAGGACGAGTCTTTCCTTCCCAAAGGCGGGAACCTGATGTTCGGCCTCCGGCACCAGTACCCGCTCGCAATGTCCGTGGAGCCGGGCAGGGTCCCCGCGCGATACCGCGACCGGCTCGCCGCGAAAGCACAAGCCCGGGAGACCGCCAAGGCGGGCCTGCGCGCGCTCGAGGGGCGCCTCAAGGCGACCGACGGCGTCATGCTGAAAGTCCTCCGCGAGTGCGCGCTCGACGCGTCGCTCAGCGTGCTGTACGAGGCGCGCCATAGCCAGTGGGCGCGCGACATGGGGTACGTGATGGCGGACAGCGTGCTGCCGCTGCCGCACGCGAACTCAATGATTGAGGAGTCGGCC
The DNA here is from genome assembly GCA_000338015.2 of Ganoderma multipileum BCRC 37180. Taxonomy (NCBI): domain Eukaryota; kingdom Fungi; phylum Basidiomycota; class Agaricomycetes; order Polyporales; family Polyporaceae; genus Ganoderma; species Ganoderma multipileum. The sequence continues at coordinate 48,476 of BACB01003233.1, forward strand.
GTGGAGTATCTCAAGCGCGAGGGCGGCGAGCTTGTGCAGGACGCGGTGGTCCTCATGGCGCGGCGGGCTGCGATCAAGAAGGCCAAGGCTAAGGCCCTGGCTAAGTCCAAGTCCAAAGTGCACAGGGACGAGGACCAGGACGAGGATATGGATGAGGACGAAGATGGGGATAAGGCCGCGGACGAGAACGAGGCCGAGGATGACGGTGAGGACGACGAGGGTGACAGTGAGGACGGCAACGAAGACGAGGAAGGCGATGAAGACGAGGACGGCGACGAAGACGAGGATAACGACGATTATTTGTACGACAGGGCCTCGATTTACGACCGAGGTGCGAAGCCGGTGTACTGGGTGACGGACCCCCCGATCGTGAGGTCGGGCAAGGGGTTCGAGAAGACGATCCAAACGTACACAGGCAGTCCTTGAACCACCGGAATTCCGATGGTGTTTGTAAACAGTTGGTTTCCAGCGGCAATGCGTCAAGAATCAAGTCGATCTCCACATGGATTCCATCAGATTGCTAATCTGGTGGATTCCAACGTCTGACCGAGGGCTTTCCTTTGGCAAATCAAGACAGATGGAAATCCCCTGGCCATAAAGCTGGGCTTGGTCGGAAGACGACCTTATGCAAACTCGAGCATCAACAGGCCGAGGGCGGCAAGAATGGGCTGCGATGTCAGGCTCGGGCGCTTCCTGAGCCATCAGG
>BACB01003234.1:0-13666 GCA_000338015.2 Ganoderma multipileum BCRC 37180
TACGGCAACGAGCCTGCGTTGGACGTCGTGTACTGGCGCATCTGGATCTTCGCCCGCGTCGGTCCGGCGTGTCAGCGCGAGACGGCGAACACTTGAGAGCCTCCTTGGATCAACGAAGAGACCATAAGTACTTAACCTTAGATAAGTACTATGGTGTATAACCCTCTGGGCAAGCCTGTACGTAATGGTTCAGTCGGGGACATAAGTTAAGTGGGAAAATCTTACCTTATGTTGCTTACTAAGCGCTGATTGATGGGCTATTCAAGAGTTTACGTAACTTCATACGCAACGCAAGTGCCAGCGCTCACTCAGGCTGGCATCCCGGAAGACTTCTGCGCGTCATCCGCAGATCTCCGTATGTATAGGCCTACCATTTCAAGAGCAAATTGTTGTTCACCTCTAGCAATGATTTGACAGTGTTTCATGGCAGTTAGTCGGTCGCTGAACTCCGTTAGAACAAGAGGTCGATTATTACGTAGCAATCAAACCTCGCGCCTCCTGAATACCAACCTGGTAAGTGTTGCCTTTTATGTGGAACAATCGTTTTCTAGAGCATGACTCGGGGTGGCGTCGCGAACAAGGAACTCGCTTGTAGCTAGCAGGATGCGGCGTGTCCATCGAGTACAAAAGGGCCCGATGCAAGAACCTTCGCAGCTTTCAGTTCCCCACCTCTTCTGAACGAATCGTCTCACCATGCCGAAGCGTAAACAGGACGGACAAGACGAGCCACCTCGCCAACCTAGGCAACTTCGATACCTCAGGTCAAGCATCGTCGCAAAGCCCCCTTACTGCCAAGGCACGCTTGCACTCTCCGACAGCGATTTCACGCTCTTCTACGGCACCGAAGGCAACGCTCAGTGAGTTTCTTCCCTCGTCGGACGCGGACAATGGTTCTCATCCACACCTTTACGTCCTTGACCCCTCAAGCCGCATCAACTTCTCGACGGCATCCGTTGCGCAACTGCAGCATCTCGCAGAGGCGTGTGCTCCAGCCACGTTCGGCGTCGCTGGCGAGGATGTCTACGACGAGACATATCGCAAGGCAGGCAAGCTGGACAACAAGGACTTTCGCGATCGGGTTTGATGTGAGCTGCTCGAGCTTGGTGGACGTTATCCGGACCGAGCTACTGGTTGAGAACCCAAAGAGAGCCGAATGTAAAGATCTCAACGTCGAGCTTTACAAGCTGAACGTTTACGGTGCGTCCATACACTCCGCTTTTTCTTCTCACTGCTGAGGGTGGTTTCGAAATTCAGGCAAAGACGCGTTCTTCAAACCCCACGTGGATACGCCGCGCAGCGAACTCATGTTCGGCTCCCTTGTCATCGTCTTCCCAACGCCGCACGAGGGAGGCGCACTCGAGCTTCGCGCCCCGGGGCGTAAGGAAGGAGAAATCTTAGAGTGGACCTTCAATTCTTCTGCTCTTCTCGCACAGCAGAAGCAACCGTCTATCGCGTACGTCGCGTTCTTCAGCGACGTCGAGCATGAGGTCATGCCCGTCATCTCGGGCCACCGCATAACCATCACCTACAACCTCTACTACACCCTCGACGAGTCCGAACCTGCGACCGTGCCCAACCAGATCTCGACGAATGAGAAGTCCTTTAGGAGCGCTCTGCAATCCGCACTCGAGGACCAGTCGTTCCTGCCCAATGGCGGGAATCTCATGTTCGGTCTCAGGCACCAGTATCCCCTTGCGACATCCTCAGATTCCGAGGACGAAGGCCATGCGTCAGACAAAGAGTCCCCACAGGCCGCCCTCTGTGCCCTCGAACCGCGCCTGAAGGCCTCAGACGGCGTAATGCTCAAGGTGCTCCGCGAATGCGCGCTCGACGCGTCCCTCAAGATTCTCTACGAGGCGTCCTGGGGCCAGTGGTCGCACGAGACGGGGTACGTGATGGCGGATGGCGTGCTCGAGCTACCCGACGCGGACCAGATGATCGAGGAGTCCGCGGTGGAGTACCTGCGCTCGGAGGGGGGCGTGCTCGTGAAGGACGCAGTGGCACTGATGGCAGCTGCGGCGCGGGCCGCGAAGAAGCCCAAGGGGTACGACTGGGAGTCGGTGTACGACCGCGGTGCGACGCCGGTGTACTGGGTGACGGACCCCCCGATCGTGCGGTCGGGAAAGGGGTTCGAGAAGACGATCCAGACGTATGGGAACGAGCCGACGTTGGACGTCGTGTACTGGCGCATCTGGATCTTCGTGCGTGTTGGTCCGGCGGGGCAGCGAGAGACGGCGAACGCCTGAGAGCCTTAAGAAGTTAGTTCCAGTGACGTGCACTAAAAGATGCTATCTATGCACGCATCGAAGTTGCAACGGGGTTCGAGGATCCCACTAGTACTATAGTTAACCCTGGATATTACAATAAATCTACAATGGTCATACGTTCAGTCCGAAGCTTCGAGTTGCAGGGTATGGCAACGAGCACTGCTTCCGCCGCCAATAAATATGATGACAGTCCATGCCTCCAGTCATTGGCGGAACAACCTCCGAAAGAAACCTCTCCTCTGAGGTGCGTTTGGGGTAGCCAATCGTAGTCGACACTGCCGAGGCCCGGCATCCCGAACACCAGGATTCGGGACCGCCCCAATGCCGCTCGTCTGTGGGCCCATCGGTCTGGTTATGCTCGTGGCTCCGAGAGAAGTGGTGCTAGCCCCACTGCTCGACGTCGCAGTCGAAGCTGAGATAGCAGACGAATGAGCGGGAGTAGAGGCGTGGGATGAGGAGGACGAAGTGGTCGGGGGGTTGCCTGCGGTTGAGACGTCGACGCTGAAGTTAGATATGACGAGGTCGGCGCTGCCGGTGAACGGCTCTGTCCCGGTTTGGATCGCCTGTAGATACTGCGTCTTCGCGACTCCTTGGTTGTTCACGAGGTATTCTGCATCACAGTGATTCTGTTCAGAGATCACACTGCCAAACTCAGAAGACATTGCATGTGACGTACGGAAGAATGCATTCAGATCCGATTTGAAGTTGGTAATGTCGCCCTCGGCAGTGATGAACGAGAAGACGTCCCAATTTGCATTGGGGCCATGTTTCAGATTCCAGGTGTGCCCGCCAACCTCGATGTTCTGAGCCACGAGGTTTCCGATGCCACCAATGCTAAGCGGGACTGTTAGAATGAGGCGAACAAGACGGGACTGCCCAAACCTACCCGCCGCGATTAGAAAGCCATATCATACTGTACGGTGTAAGTTGTGTGCTTGGTTAAAAGGGTTGTTTGTTACTTACATTTCGTACGAAGAAGCCGGAGAGGCGACGTCGCCCGACGGTGGTACGCCAGTCCATATGTCGTAAGAGACGTCCGCTCTCAAATCACTAGAGGCAGACTGGTAGTACCATTGCCAACTCGTTGGCGCAGAGACGATGTCTTGCAGCTGCATGCCCTTGGCGGCATTGTGGCCGACGTTTGGGTCTTGCGCGGATCATTGAATGGTTGTCGTGGTATCGGATAAGATGGATCACTTACAGCTCTTGACGTTGTCCGGACTATTCGCCCACGTATAGTTCGTCTCCCACGAGACTGAGTTCCCGTTCGCAGAACGAAGCGTAGTCGTCTGCGACCCGGTCCCGGTGTCTTTCGAAAACGGATCCTGGTTCATCCCGGTAGTTTCGCAACATAGGACGCAGAGGACTCACTTGCACCCCATAGGTTCTGACAAAGCGTGTACGCTCCCGCCGCCGTACAGTCGTTTCCCTGAAGCGTCGTCTGTGCTGAGGCGCCTGGGATTGGCAACGCTTCGAGAAAGAGAGCGAGAACTGCAATCAGCTCTGCCGGGTATTGTGCGCGCATAAGTTAAGAGTGGGGGTAGATCAGGGATAAGTTAAGCCGGGGGCAGCCCGCGGCCGGTAGGAGTCTCAAGAGTTCGAGTGGGTGGTCCGAAGAGCGGATGAATCCTCCGGATGGTGACCACGAGGCACACGGCCTTAATAGACCCACACGGCGACTGTCGAGATATCCTGGACTATCCAGTTAGAGACGGATATCCAACCGAGCTCCAAAGACACAAGTGCACACACCTTCACTTGTGTGGTCTGCTCGTCGTGGTCAACGTGAAAGATGGCATGCCTGGTGCCAAGCTCGGAGATGCCACGAAGCAAATTTCCCTCCGTACGCATGTCGGAGCGGCGAAGGTATCCCCATCAGCGCCCGGCAGGCCAATATAGTATACCGCTTGGAGGCGCGCCCAACCAAATTTGCGGGGTGAGCATGTTGTATGTTCTCGAGAGATTAAAACGTCGAGTTTGGATGGCTCGAGGATCCGAGGGTGGAAGCATGGGTACACAAGTTTGTAGCATGGTGGGCATGTACATCGACACAGCCTCAGGCGCCCCCGCACGGGGTACGATTGAGCATCTTTGCTTGCAACGTCGCAATCTAGACGATGGATACAAATATCTAAGGCAAGTATGCTACTGGGGTATAGAACTAGATTCCCCCGGGGAACATGCTTCCTGCTTAGGCTCCGCGGTCAACACCCTCTTCATGCGAATATACTCGATGTCGCCCTTGAAAAACGTCTCCCCAAATCGCTCCATGCCGATTTCTTTCCGCTCGTACCACTCCGCCGCGCTGAGTCTGGCGTCGCACCAGATAACCCGAGTGTGGATCTCGGGACTCGAGAAGGCGGCTTTGAAGACGTGCTGGAGGAGCCGCGTGCCAATCCCTTTGCCCTGGTGTGCAGGATCGCAGGCGAACTTCCGGAATCGGAGGGCCGGCACGCAGCCTGGGATCCCGTCGGGCGTGGGCTGAGAGAGGGAGTTGTCGAAGACTGATATGACCGCCACAAGCTTGGGCCCACCCTCGAGGGCGAGGAAGGCGCCGTAGTGCTCGCCGGACTCATCGTCTTCAAGGCGGACGTCAGAGACGAGGAGGTCAGGCCACAGGACCGAGTGTCGAAGGGGCATCGTCTCTTCCGCGTCTATCCTGCGGATACCTGTGAGGAGGTATGATCAGCTCTAGCGACTGTAGAAAGGACACGCTGGAGAGGCGCACGGAGTTGGGAGTCACCGGGTCGAGAGGTCATCGTTGTTGGGAGAGAGGAAGGACGCCTAATTCGACGCTGATTTTATGATACAGGAAGCGCCAAGAAACGCATTAGAGCTTGGAGGCCTAATTGTCTCTAGATAACGACCCGAGATGGAGGGTGTAAAACATCCAGTAGTGATGATACCACCCATGGATTTCCGCCGTGTCTGAACAATATCCGTGGAAGGTCGAAACCATTCAATTGGAGCACGCCTGGACGGACGGGGTATGGAGTGAAAATGTGGAAAGCGAGAAGCACCCGCACCAATAATACATTCACTTGAGCAGTTCCTCCACCACTCGGTCGTCATTAATATTCGCCACATTCGCGCCACGGTAATTCAATCTCCTCAGTACGTCGATCTAGAATGCTCTTGAGGATTGGGATTGCGCGAAGATAGGAAGTATGCTACTCACCACCTTTGGCCTGTCAAACCCGAGTGTCTCGAACTGCGCCACATGCGCTCGATCCAAACCCGCCATCGCGATCTCATCCCGCGGGCCATCCTTCGCACCTCCCTTCGGCCCGTCCTTCCCCGGACCTCCCGCATATATCATCGTCCAGTACCGTGCGGTGTCCTCGAAACTGCTCTTGCTCGTCATGTAATGCTTCGCCACCTCGGCATCTTGGGGGTCTCGCGGTTCTGGGGAGCAGAGGAGGGATTGGAGGGAGATGAGGGTGGACTTGAGCGTGAGGACGGGCGACCATGCGTCCTTGAGGATGTCTAGGCAGATCGCGCCCGACGCGGAGGAGACGTTGGGGTGGTAAACTTTCGTAATAAACTTCATCTTGACGGGCTGGAAGGGATAGTTGTCGGGGATCGTGATATCCTGCCCATCGTGGCGGGCTGCATGCATGAGTGACGCGCGTGGAAGGAGGGAGGTGAGAACGTACGACTTGGAAGCGGCCACCCTCGTACGGCGTGTCCTCCGGGCCATCGAAGGACCCGATGAGGTGGAAGGGGCTCTCGTCGACGAGGTCTATCGTCACCCTTGACTGCTTGTCGTTCTTGCAGTCTGACCGATCCCACGGCCAGTTTAGACGTCATTCCGCATGATATATTGAGGCAAACGCACCTGCGATTTCCTTGTTTACTCTACGAAGTCGTGCATCCATCTCTCGTCCTGTGTGGCAGCGATAGCTTGTATAGATACAAGAGTGGTGAGAGATACAGAAGTTATGTGTACAGGAGAGGAGAGCGGAGAAGGTGGGAGACGGTCCTGCACCGTCATGGACGTCGTGGACAAGGAGCTGGGCGTAGCGCCCGCGTCTTTCATCCTCCGTTCATCATCGTCGACGTCTATCATCGCCTGCCCCCCCACTATGCCCCCAAAGAGCTGGCAAATTCTATCCTCAAGCCACGATGGAGTTCGCAGACAACGCGATGAAAAGGCGAGGTCAATCCTACGCGGGAGGCGTTTGCGCCGTCCTGGTAGAGCCACCCCGCCCCATGCCGGGCGCATACAGTCACTTTGGATGTTGGCACCTGACCGGTGGGGTGTTTCCGCATTACTGATGGGGCGATGGCTGAAGCCTTTTACACCAGATTGTCATCACATATCGGGGTCAACCAGTCGAAGAAATCGGTCGCGGACATCCCTTGGTTGATATTTGTAGAGAGTCCGGCCCTCGATTCCTGGACCTGACCAAGCTCAACGTCCCGTGCGTCCTATTTTGAACCTGCACGGCGGAAACCCCTGGGGACCCGACGGCCGTGGGTTAACAGAAGCCGTCTCATATTCCCCGACGGAGTGTGGGGACGCACAGGCTTATCCAGGAGATCCATCATCTGACGGTGCGAGGGGCGCCCGAGTCCAAAAGTTGTGGTTGGGTTCACAGTCACAAGTATGGACTTTTCTCAGACCATTCGACGCCCACTTATCATGCGGTCGCCTAGCTTGCCCCACAAATATCCTCCGAGTCGTTGTCTGCAACGTGTTGGATCAGACCAACAACGCGCACACTTGACGTGCCTGCCCCGTCTACGGTCGAGTCCATCTCTCGCGTCCCAGTTCTCTCTCTTCTCGTTCCTTGCATCCCGGACGCAATAGCGACACAACCGGAGCCTCTCACCCACCGGCATCTGTACGCGAATATGTACACTACAGCTTCCGTGTTCTTCAAGACCCTAGCGGACGCGGGCCTCACGCACGCCTTCGTTAACTGGGGCAGCGACCACCCCGCGTTCCTTGAGGACCTGCAGCGGCAGCAAAAGGAGAGCAATGGCAAGACCCTACTGGAGATCGTGACATGCCCGAGCGAGTTCGTCGCGTTAAGCGCCGCTCAGGGTTTTGCGCAGGTCACCGGGAGACCCGCTGTGGTCATCGTCCATGTCGACGTTGGCACGCAGGTAAGCATTGGGCAGCGTTGTTCTGCGCGGTGACAGTAATGATGAGCCAACACGACAGTCGTTGGCCGGTGCCGTGCACAACGCTGACCGGGGGCAGACGCCTGTCTTGATTTTCGCGGGAGCGTCTCCGTTCTCGGCAAGCGGCGAGTTTAAGGGGTCGAGGAACGAGTTCATGATGTGGCACCAAGGTGCATATATACGCGTTCGCCATGCGAAACCGACTGGCCTTGACTAATGAATAACACAATACAGATGCTCACGACCAATCGGCCATCGTTCGCCAGTATATGCGGTACACGGCACAGATTCAAAGCGGCAAGACCGCATCGAAGCAGATCCTACGCGCGTTGCAGATGTACGTTTTGTTGGCGATGTCCGTGCTATCCATGGGTCCTTAATTTTGTACGCCTGCATTACTAGCGCGACGTCTGAACCAAAGGGACCTGTGTATTTATGGGCACGCAGGGAAGCCACTGAGGAGGATGTCGACGAAAGTGCGATGAGAACTGTCGTGCCTCGGTGGCCAACCGTTACTATGCAAGCTCTTTCGTCCCATGGTGAGTCGCCCACAGTCGTCCGGTTCGCACCCATCTCCTCTGATGAAGCATCCCTCCAGCGGTCCAGACCATTATCTCCGCCCTTCTCAACGCCGAATTCCCACTCATCATCACCGCCAACGCCGGACGGAACCCCGCGACAGTCCCGCTCCTCTCCCAACTCGCCAGCAAGCTCGCCATTGGCGTGCTGTCTGTCGCGCCCTCAGCCCTTTCCTTCCCGGGCAACCATCCGTACTTCCTCGGCAACATCTTCATCGGAAAGCTTCCCCACCTCGACGACGCGGACGTTGTAATCTTGCTCGACGTCGATTGCCCATGGGCCGATGCCACGGACAATGAGCCGCGCAAGGACGCGCGGATTTTCGTGGTCGACACCGACCCGTTGAAGCGGACATTCGGCTGGTCGCACGTCGACGCGGAGATGCTCTGCGCCGCCGACGCCAAAACTGCCCTTGTCCAGCTGTTCGATGCCCTCCAATCGCCCGAGGCAGGCGCATCCGCTGTCGAGGCGAAGCTGCAGGCGCGCCGGACTCGTCTCGACAAGGCGCGAGAAGAGAGGCTCGCTAGCGTCTCGGCAGCTGAGGTGCGTCTCGCGCCGGACGGGCGCACGCTCAGCGTACCCTTCATCCTTGGGGCCCTCCGCGACTCCGCGAACGCCCTCACACCCAGCCGCGGCGACAAGGTGCTCTGGCTGAGCGAAGCTCCTTCGTGCTCCGCCCTTGTCTGGGACCATATCGCAGCGTCACAGCCCGGGAGCATGTTCATGTCTGGGGGCACGGCGCTCGGGTGGGTGCTGGGCGCGAGCATTGGGGCATCGATCGGGGCGAGGGTCGACGGGAAGGGCACGGAGCTTGTCGTGGGGATCACAGGCGACGGGAATTTCTTGTTTGGCGCGCCGACGGCGACGTATTGGATTGCGAGGCGGTATGGCACGCCGTTCTTGATGGTCGTGTTGAATAATCGGGGCTGGGCGGTGCGTGGTTTTGGTTCTTAAGTTGTTGGTTTGCTTTGACAAGCCGCCTGACTGCGTTCCTCCCTTGTGCAGAGCCCAAAGTTGTCCATGCAGGGTGTGTACCCGACTGGGATAGGGAGCCTCGCGTCTGGGGAGAAGCTTAGCGTCGGCTTCGGGGAGGAACATAACGCCGATTTCGGAGGTATTGCCGCTGCGGCTGGAGGTGCGTGGGCTCGGAAGGTTGAGCGTGCCGACGAGATCAGGGGTGTCTTCGAGGAGGCGATTAAGGTCGTGCTCGAGGAGCGCAGATGCGCTGTAGTCGAGTGTGTCGTCGAGTCTATCTAAAGTATGGACGTAGTACAAGGTATGTGTTTTGTTTCAGTTCCCCGTAATGTTTGCTGACCATGTCAGGTAGCGTGTATGACTAGTGTACTGAGTTAAAGCAATGTGACGAGTATGGTTAACGTTAATGTCTCATTAGGATCCTGAGGCGGCTACCAGGGCCAACTTCGGCTAGCTGCGCGATCTGAAGCCTTACGGCAAGGATGACCATTGCGCGTCTGGCATTCTTGCTCCATCTTCAGTGATAACACGACTGAAGTCTGACGCTTGGACCGTCACCCATTCGCAGACACTACTGCTTCGGAGCAAACAATGCGTTACCTCCATATCACGGTTACTTCTTCGACTTGCGATTCCTACGTGCGTATATTCCAGTCATTCCTCCCCACGAGCAACTCATGACCTCTCACACGTGCGAATAGAGTCTTCTACTTCGGAGGAATGACGCCAGGAAAGAATGCCTCCCCGCCCTTGTTCGCTTCATACCACTCTGCATCATGTGCCAGAAGCACATGCACCTTCGGCAGAGTCAATAACGCCGCCACCCTCCTCATATGTTCCACCGCCCTCTCCCTGTCCGTGTGCACACACACCAGCCTGCCCGCATCATCATGCCATGTCGCGACCTCGCGCTCTCCCGTGAGCAGCCGGGCGTCGTGCGCAGAATCGCCAGCAAGATAGATCCACGACCCCGTCGCGTTCGTGCGCGCTAGGACGTTAATGTGGCCTGGGAGGTGCCCCGGCGCGTCCACGACGTACAGGCTGCCATCGCCGAAGTAATCGTACGCGCGGGGAAAGGGGCCGATGGACAACGTGAACTCCGACGAGGAGAGGAACCGCGAGCGGGAGAGCGGGATGGCGTTCGAGAGGACCTCAGCGGCGGGGTTAGAGGGATAGCCGTTGCGGAGGAGGTCCTCGGCGTCGGCGCCCATGATGAAGGTCGCGTTTGGGAAGGAGGATGCCTCGCCGATACTGGGGGTGCGGGGTTGGGGAGACAGCGCAGGGGTAAGTGCTCGGGGACTCACTGGTCGTAGTGCAGGTGACTGACGATCACAGTCTTAACTTCCTCGGGGTTCATCCCCCCTTTCCGCAGGCTATCCTCCACACTTTGTGGAGTGGCGATGATACGATTCGCAATGACCTTCTGGACGGCAGGAGGATGGCTGGCCAGATCCCTTCGGATACCAAGGTCGAATACGAGGAGCTCCCCTGACACCGAATGACGAAGGAGGAATGCAAGCGAAGGACACATGGTGGACTCCCCGGGTTGCGACCCTGCAATGAACCTCGTGTGGATCAGCTGGAGCAGGCCCGCTTCTAACGCCGAAACCTCGATGTAAGCCTGATTGGCGTCGGCGTCAGGGAGGGCGAAATGTGGCGACGCCATAGCATATTCTGGTCTCCGTGGTCTCTCTCCCTGCTTATATACATGTGAGAGGTGCACAGCAGAACTAACTTAAGATCTATTCTCAACGAGCCCGTGAGTAGGAAGAACCGCGAGGGAACGTCGAGTGACCACGTTATCGCTCTGAACCTTTGCTATTCCAGTTCGGCTGGTACACGTGCTCGTCGGAGGTGAGTGATACGGTTCCCTCTTCGTTTATAAGGCGGCATAACGTACCTTTCTGAACGTTGCAGAAGGGAAATCGGCCGGACTTACCCCCCTCAAAGGCAATGACATAACTTTATATGCAGCCCCCTCTGCGTACTAAAGGTAATTGAGATACGGGAGAGCCGTCCATCGCCGTAATGGGGGTCGGTTTCGATGCATGCGGCGACCAATGGCGACTGCTGGTCCTTACTGGTCGTCAACAGTGCCCCGATGAATCTTCACCATCTCTCACTGCGCGTCGTTCCACTATATAGTCAAGCATAGCGCGGACACGAGTTTTCACCTCTCCGTCTAACAGTGACCATGTCCGAACCCGCTCCCAGAGTCTGGCTCAGTACGTCTCCCACTCGCATTCGCTTTGCGCCTGCTCATCCTCCTTTCAGTCACAGGAACTTCCACTGGCATTGGGCGCGCTGTCGCCGAGGTTGCCCTGGAAAAGGGTGAGCTCGTGGTCGCCACCGCTCGTCAACCCAAGAGTTTGGACGACCTCGCCCAGCGCTATCCTAAGGAATCCCTACTCATCCTACCACTAGACGTCACCCAGGAAGATCAAGTCGTTGACGCCTTCCTCCAAGCCAAACGCATCTTTGGACACATCGATGTCGTCCTCAACAACGCCGCCTTCGGCCACGTCGGAGAGCTCGAGGCGATAGAGGAGGCGAACGCACGCGCCGTATTTGAAACGAACTTCTGGGGCGCCATGAGGATTACGAAAGAGGCCGTGAAATGCTTCCGCGAGACGAATCCGCCTGGGGTAGGCGGGCGGCTGCTCCAGGTCTCGTCGTTGGGTGGGCTCGTCGGAATGCCCGGATCTGCGTCCTATGGCGCGTCCAAGTTTGGTACGTCGTCTTCCCGCCATTAAGATCGGTTCAATTACGTCTTCTGACTTTCATCGGTAGCCCTGGAGGGAGCATCTGAATCGCTTGCAGCGGAATTGGATCCTGCGTGGAATATCAAAGTGGGGTCTCCTTGCCAGCCTGTTCGCGAACTTGAACCTCACCGTCCTCTGTCTAACAGGTGACCATCATCGAACCAGGATGTATTCGCACTGAATGGGCACCCAGGGCTACCTGGGCGCCAGAGCATCCCGCGTACCAGAACCCGAATCTCTTCATCACGCACGTACGCCGTGTTGGATGGGACGCGGTGGTCACGACTTGGAAGGACGCGAAACGCAGCGCTGAGGCGTTCCACAAGATTACATGCGTTCCCAACCCGCCTTGCACTTCGTGGTGGGCAACGATGCAATAGAAGGCGTAAGGAAGAAGGTCGCTGCCCTGGTTGCGGACATTGATACCTACGAAGCACTGTCTGAGCGGCTGGAAGAATGAATACTTAAGGACTTTAAGGGCTGGGAGGTAACGTGCGATGTAGTCATGGCTTACCGGGAGATACTGTAAGCTGACAGCCGTTCTTTGGGTAGAAGCAAATCGTGACTCGATGGCGGGGTCCTCGTGATATTTGGGTAGAAACTTGATGAAGTTTGTCTTACAAAGGCATGATACTTTGCCTCTTGGGAATGCCGTTGAAGATCCCTCGATGAGATTTCGCTCTTCCGGAGCGCTGTGGAACGCCGCCCCACCCATGGCCAGTCGCTGCGGCGGCATTGATTTCAACCCGAGGCTTATCTGCGGTAGCATTAGCGGTCACTTGTCATCTCCGGCGCTGTGTTCGGTTTTCGTTGTAACTCAACCTTCTCTCAGCGTCATCTCACAATATTTATAGTGAAACAGAGGGACTACGGCGAGCTATCTGCTAGACGGGTACTCTCCGCCGTTTCAGCGACCGCTATGTCTGAGTTCAATCGCAGAGTCTGGTTCAGTACGTTGCTCCATTGTCTGCAAGTTGCCATGTGGCATCTCATACCTCTTCCAGTTACAGGTACATCCACTGGCCTGGGACGCACTGTCGCGGAGGTCGTCCTGGAGAAGGGCGAGATAGTTGTTGCTACGGCTCGTCGACCCGCCAGCCTAGACGATCTTGCACAACGATACCCCAAGGAACGCCTCCTCGTGCTTCCTCTGGACGTCACACAGCGAGAGCAAGTCGTGAATGCGTTCGCCGAAGCCATCCGCACGTTCTGCAGAATTGACGTCGTCTTCAACAACGCCGGTGTAGGGGATATGGGAGAGTTCGAGGCGATGGAGGACCCGATGGCACGCGCCGTCCTAGAGACGAATTTCTGGGGCGCCGTGAGCGTCACGAGGGAAGCCGTGAAGTGCTTCCGCGAGACCAATCCACCAGGAGTGGGTGGACGACTTCTCCAGATGTCCTCGATCCTGGGTCTTGTTGGTCTACCCCCCTGCTCCTTCTACAGTGCTGCCAAGTTCGGTATGTCCCTCTTTCTCTTGCTCGTCGCGGTGTATCGTGCGTATAGTCGATTGGCGTCTTACTTCTTACTGCCCTCCGTAGCGCTTGAGGGAGCTTCCGAAACGCTCGCAGCGGAGTTGGACCCCGCATGGAACATCAAAGTGGAGCATGCTCCGTCTTATTTCCTCTTCGCGAAGCTCACCATCTCCTCCCGGATCCAGGTGACTATCATCGAACCCGGATGGATCCGCAGTGAAATGGCACCCAGGGCGATTTGGGCACCAGAACATCCGGCCTACCGAAACCCGGACCTCCCCAGTACGTATATCCGCAGCGTCGGGTGGAACAAGGCCGCGACTTGGAAGGACGCGAGACGGAGCGCCGAGGCTTTCTACAAGATTGCATGTGTCCCGAACCCGCCGCTGCATTTTGTGGTGGGCAAAGATGCCATCGAGGCTTCGAGGAAGAAGATCGCTGCGTTGACGGTAGATATCGACAACTACGAAGCACTGTC
>BACB01003235.1:0-133024 GCA_000338015.2 Ganoderma multipileum BCRC 37180
CCTGCTCTTCGTCAATGCTACACCCGAACTATCCGTCCCTCACGACGAGAACAGCCATATTGCGAAGGTAAGAGCATGATCGAGACAACAACATTTCTACGAATATTAGTCCGGCCAAGCAGGGGATGGGGAGAGTACTCATCGGGGTTACGCTGATTCGTTGTAGTTGCAAATGGGGTTTGGCACGGAGGAAGTCGCATAGAGAGAATGTCTGGCTTCCTATCTTTGGGTACGACGCGCCGGAAGAGGAGGATAGCACTGCGAGGATTGAGCTCGTGGCATGTGAGCGTAAAGCTGTATAGTGCTGCAAGACTGTCGGCAGAATGGTCGATGACACGCTCGATGACCTCCAGGGGAGTGCAAGACACAGAGCAGATGGGTCCAAGGAAGGGAAAGGATGCGAAACGAAAGAGGACAGATGGTAAGGGCCTTTGGAGGACTGTGTTCCTGGGATTTAGGCTTGGCTGTAATTGGGATACGAATCTACCCGAGTAGCACATGGCAGAGATCTACCTGGACCCCAAATATGCATCGACTCGAACACCGGGGACACGATTGGATGTTGATTTTGATTCAACAGCTAATGGAAGCTGAGGTTCAGACTGAGCCATAGCTCCCTGCCGCTCGAGTCGCGGAGTAAAACCAGTGATGAAGGGTCGGAAAACATTTGAAGCGCAGCGCTCAAGTCCCAAAGACTGACAGAAAAACACGTTTTGAAACGGATACATACATAAAACACGGCTCTCCCGACAGCACACAGCCCACTTCGTTCGCTAGTTAAGCGCGACGCTGTAGCTCTGCGTAAGCAAGCTCGCGCTCCCTGTGAACGGCTCCGTGCCCGTCTGGATCGCTTGCACATACTGCCCCACACAGCCCCGCATCAGCACACCGCTCCTTCCTAACGACACAAGCTGGAGAACGACTGCTCACCTGGGACGATGACACCCCCTGGTTCTGGACGATGTAGTCGAAGAACTCCTTGAGGTCCGCGTTGAAGTTCGTGATGTCGCCGTCCTGGCTGACAAACGAGAGCACCTGCCAGTTCGAGTTCGGGCCCTTCCACAGGTTCCACGTGTGGCCCGCGAGGCTGATCCCCGTCTGCACCTGCGAGCCGACGGGCTGGATGCCGCCCTGCCCGGAGAGCCAGATCATGATCTCGTACGAGGACGCGCTCGTCGCGGGCTCCCCCGACGGCGCCGTGCCCGTCCAGATGTCGTACCTGCGCACCAGTCACCAGTCACCAGTAAGCCCAACGAAGGGAGGGGCACGAAGGGAGGGGCACGAAGGGAGGGGGGATGGGGGCTTACGAGACGTCAGCGCGGATGCCGGACGACTTGCTCTCGTACACCCACGACCAGGCGGTCGGGGCGGACTGGAGCGCGGAGAGCTGCACGCCCTTGGCGGAGTTGCTGAGGACGTTGGCGTAGCTCTTCACGCTGTTCTCGTTGTTCTGCCACTGCCACTGCGTGCGCCACGAGACCGTGCTGCCGCTCGCGCTGATGAGCGTCGAGTTCTGGTTCCCGACGCCGGCGGCTGGACGCAGGTGCATCGTCAGTGAAGAGTCGAAATCGTGGCAAAACGAGGGTGGATATGAAGGAGTACGCACATTCACCCCACAGGTTCTGGCAGAGCGTGAACTGGCCGGCGGGCGTGCAGTCGTACTGGCCGGTCAGCGTCTGTGCGGTCGCAGAGGCGGCGACGGCGACGAAGGTAGCGAGAGTGGAGAAGTGCATTTTGGACCGTAGGGATCTTCTACGAGATGACGGGTATCGGACGCAAGTGACCTTGACTGAGGATCCAGCTGGAGGCATCCGCGGTCTTATATACCACGTCCGGTCTTCGAGCTGATGTTAGAACGAGGGTTCGAAACTTTGAGGCTCGGAGGAGCGAGAAGCACCCTAAGCTGTCAGTGGGATGGATATCGGAAAAAGGTACACAACTCGCCACTGGGTTGCCCCAGATAATACTCCGTCTGACGTCCACACGAAGTACGGCGGCGCACCGAGGCAGATGCGTCGCTACCTTTAAGACAAGAAAGAAGCATGCGACCGCCGGAGTCGCATCATCGCATCACGCCATGTGATACCGAGACATATTGCGCTAGCCAACGTTAGTAGCCTCGATTATCATCCCGACGATGCTCGTTGATGGCTGGCGGTGGAGCGTAAGAATGCGGGATGGCAGCCCCTCCGACGTTGCACCGAACTCAATCCGCCACACGGGGAATGCGGTGATGTTCTTTGGCTACAAGCGTTCAACCTCGCAAAAGGATGCGAGCCTGTCCAACGGGTTCAACGCGCGTGACTGTAGAATGACATAATAACCAGAAACGCACCTGCGGTTAACGTTGTTAACGTTGTATCACGGGTTAGGCTTTCCTGCGATTTGTCGCATAACGGCATTCACACCACGTACGTCCAGCCCAAGACAATAAATAACGAAAAAGTCGGGGATACAAGGCGAAGTGTAGAGCCGAAGCTATCCCCGTTTCAATGTGCATGAAAAAGATACGTGCCCAACCTTTCTCCTCTAGTCGTCCCGGAACGATCATCGAAATGTCCGTCAACACAGTCCGAGCGACAGACTACCGCTCGGACATCTGCGCGAGGTAATCGGAAAGCTATACAATCGCGACGTCAACAGACAGAAGGCAAGAGATCATCGAAGGAGGACGACGTACCTTGAGTGCACCTTGGCGGATGCTCTCCGCGGCGTTCTGCACGTCGGGGTTCGCAAGTACGCGCGACACGGCGTCTCTTGCAGCCAACTCTAAGCCCGCAAGCGTACCATCCCCGAGCACGCCGCCGTCCACAGGATGCCCAATACCGGAGTCCTCCTCCTCTTCTCTGCCGAAGTACTGGTTCGAGGAGATCGACTGCGCACCCTGGAACGACTGCAGCCGCGTCTGCGCCTCGGCAATCGCCTGCGGGTCGTAGGAGTTGCGCCCGAAGTACATGTCCGACGAGATCGCCTTCTGGTTGCCGAACTTTTCGCGGGCGAAGGTCGGCGCATCCTCCGAAGCTGCCGCGCTGTTCGCAGATGCGGATGCGGATGCGGATGTGGAGACGTTCGGCGCCACTCTGAGTAAGAAAGACCGAAACGACGGACGCACCTTGTAGACGCTGCTGCGGCCGCTGCAGGAACTCCCCCGAACCCGAGACGTTTGAAGCCCATGCCCAGCCGCTCCAAGTCCTGGGCATTGCCCTTGGGCGTGGCGTTCGCAGACGGGACGACTGGAGTGGACTTGGTGACCGAGGACACTGACTTCGCCTTGTTCGCGGCTGCCTGCTCGGCAGCAAGACGCGTGCGCTCTGCCTCCTCGGCTTTCTCTCGTTCGCGGTCGTAGCCTAATTGACGTATGCGCTCAGCCTCCTCCGCGGCCTTACGCTCGGCCTCCTCGAAGTCGACTGGGGCGGCGGCCTTCTTCGCACCGAGGCCACCGAGCTTCGACTTCTTGGATGCCGGCGATGCGGAGCTGGTGATGGAGGACGCGGAAGAGTTCAAGCGGGAGGCACCGAGCTTGGATGCGGGCTTTGAGGATCCGAGGGAGGAGGTAGAGTTGGAACGGAGGGATGCGGAGCTTACTGTTCTTGGAGCATTGCCGACGCTGGCAGCCTTGCCGATTACTGGAGGGGAAGCTGGTTTGGAGGAGGCGGCAGGGGAGGACTTGACGGCTGGCTTGTCCCATGACGAGAAGAAGTCGTCATCGCCACCTTCTACAACAGGCGTAGCAGTAGACTCCGCGCCTTCCACAACGACCTTCTCAGGGAACCTAGGACCGCGCTCGCACTACATCTCTGGAGAAGCAACGCGCAGTACTCACTTGGCAATATCCTCCTTTACACGGCGCGCGAGCTCCTCCTTATACAGTTCTGCGACACGGCTCGAGTACTTCTTCTTGGTGTCGGAGTCGTTGAGGAGTGCCGAGCCGCCGTGCTTGTTGAAAAAGTCGGTTGCTGATGCGTTACCTCCGACCTTCATCGTACGAAGTTGGTTCAGTTGCCAGCTGTCTAAGTTTGTGGACCTTGAAACAATATGAGTATGCGATAATGGCAACCGGACCAAGCGGACGGTACGGCAAGAGGCGAATCTGTCTCTCATGGTGGATGGGTCGGGCACCTCACATCGGAGTTGTGCTCTTGAGACAAGGAATCGCGAGTGCATGAACAAGACATCACATAGGATAGAGCAAGTTCCTTCGCCTTCTCGCCCTTGTCACCATGGACGGCACCTCCGACACCACGCAGCATATAGCCGAGATAAATAATGTGACTCACCTGACAAAGCTTATATGCACGCCCATATTCCGGTGTATACTTGAGCAGTCCAAGCAGATGTACACCCCAAACGTTACGCTCGACCATGTCGGATTACGAGCCTGGCAATCGAAGCACATCTGTCCACGACTGTTAATCACGTTCGATGCTATCCAGCGTCATCGGGCGCACCTTGTTCCCCTTCTGCGCCTTGAGCACCTTGAAGACCTGCTCCGTTTCTGCTTTCGTGGGGTCCGACATGTTTTCTGGAGTGCTTTGGAGGGGGTATGGATGTGAGGAGTGGAGGCAAAGATGGGGGGGGAGCGGGCGGCAGAGAACCCGCCAAAGTCGTGGGCCACGTGGAGCTGCCACTGCCAATCATTGGGCGGAAGCGCCCAGTCTTGTCCTCCTCATGCACCCATGTTCAAGCACTGTTCCACCGTAAGTACTCCATCCCCCACAACCCAACTCTTGATTGGAAAATGTCAAGAAACTTGATGGTCAGTATTAGATTATCTCACGTCAGGGCATCTTGAGCGTGACACGAGAGCGTTGGAAGGAGGCCCACGAGCAATCCGCCTGTTTCTGCAAAGGTGGTTCGCGAGTGGTCTTCACCGTGCAATACAACGACGGTGAGTAAATTCGTTCGGGTTTTGTAGAGCTTCCTGTCTCATGTGCAGAATCTCTCAAAAAAGCTCCTAGCCGGTACGCATATATGTGCCTATGTGCCTTGGTCATGCCACACAGGCCTCGTCTTTAGGTGGCCCCAAACTCCATCCGGCCAGCCCCAATATCTACAACAGAGTACTAGAGGTGCAACCTCACACCTAGTATCCGCGTACTCTGCGAACTACTCGCTGACGCACCCCAGCAGGTACTACCACAGATTTAAGTACTGCTACACCTACTCCCTCTGCCAAGATGGTCAACTCCTCGTGGACGAGGGACCGCGTTGATTCCATCCTGCGATACTCTGACAAGGTCCTCGACACGATCTACCTCCTCCCGCCTCCCGTCCCTCTTGAGCTCCTCTCCCGCCGCCTGTTCGAGTGTCCGAAGGAGGCACAAATCGTCTACCCGTCCTGCAACACCCGCCAGAGGGCCGCCCTACCACTCAAGAGAAAGACCACCAAGTCCAGCTCCGCGCGTTCCACGCCCTCCTCGAGAAGTGCCCCGAATACCGCGCCCCCGGTCCCTCCGCCGTGCAGCTCGGCCTCGTGGGGGGCCAGCCGGAACGTCGGCGACACAACGCGCGTTGAGAACCTGCGGCTGCTCGCGCGCGAGCTGGGCATCCAGGAGAAAGTGCGCTTCGTCGTGAACGCGTCGTTTCCGAATATGCTTGGGCAGCGCGCGCGTGGAGCATCAGCCTCTGGACCATGGTCGATGAGCACTTCGGCGTCGACATTGTCGAGTTTATGGTACGCCCCCTCCTTCCTCTTTCCGATGTTCTCTGGGGCAGAGTGTGGTGAGGAGGCTGGCAGTGCTTCGCTGGCAGGCTGCGAGCACGATTGTGGTCGCGCGTGCGTAGGGCGGGCCGCTGCTCGACATCGTCATGCCGCTCAACGGCGAACCGACGGGGTACCATGCCACGTCACCCTGAGACGTTCGCGTAGGCGTTACGCATGGTGCTCACGTTGTCCCCTGAGGCTGATGTTGCGACGCGAACAATGGTGCGGGCGTGGGCTGTGCGGAAGTTCTCGGTTGAAGAATTCGAGAAGGGATGGGACGGGAGCGAGTGGAGGAATCGGTTGCAGGGCAGATCCTCTCGCCGGGAAAGGCTGTGCGGTGCGTCGCGTGCACCCGTATATCCGCTTCTCTGCGAACTGCTTCGAGAAACGAAGATGAGAAAATCATGGTCAGGAATGACATTATTGCCGCGCATGCCATGCCGGGGCCGACGATGTGCGTGAGAAGCCTTTACGGCAATTTAGTATTCCAACGCAGTCTGAGCCTCAGAAGACTTGACGCCGCAGTCCTGTGCCACAGCCCTTCGTAGGGTCTCGAGTGTATTTGATGTTTTCCCAATGGCGTGCCCTTCCTTAATGGTTGCGCGCCATAGCCGCGGCCGAATGGTCCTGCTACAGGGGCACGGACTTAGGCGAAGTCATGGGAAACTTTCCAGGGAATGTCGTTAAAGCGCATTGCTCCGACTTTCCTTAATATGAGACAAGGGACGGCCGCTTTTTTCTTTGACTTCTTGACTCCCCCTCTACCCAATTTTCCTCCCACTTTTTTGCGTCGCAACCATTTGACTGGCGAGTGCTATTTGATTTCATGAGGCATTGCTTACAGAGCGTTCGCACAGAAGCGACAGAATGGCGCTACAAAGAACAAGCATCCTCGAGCAGTCTACGAAACCGGATACATCCGAGGTGAGTATCCGAATCAGATCTTCACGCAGTCCTAAAATCGACCCGCATAGACTCGTGTCAAGTGGACTTCAAGTGGCATTGTCACTCAACAATTGAAGGACGAAGCCTATGTGAAAACAGCCGAAATCGTCCAAAGGTACAGCGACGAATTGGTGGACCGGTGGAACAAGGAGATTGACACGCTCCTCGTCTATGTACGTAAAGTCGTGCCGTAAGACGGTACATTTACTGACGCATCCATCGTAAGGCTGGTCTCTACTCGGCCATCCTCACTGCATTCAATGTCCAATCGTATCCCTACCTGCAACCGCCCTCCCCGGACCCTACCCTTGCCCTCTTGCAGCAGATGTCGCTTCAGCTCAATAGCTTCATCGTTACCCCTCCGTTCGTTAACTCTACCCACGCTGCATCCCTTACGTGGAATGACCAAACACCAGAAGCCGACCTATGGGCCGTAGCCCTCAATATCCTCTGGTTCTCGGCACTCATCTCCAGTCTGACAGCGGCCTACCTCGGTATCATGGTCAAGCAATGGTTACAGGAGTATCGGAGTGGGTGTTCGGGGGCGGCACAGGAGTCTGCTCGACTTCGCCAGTACCGGTTCGACAACCTCGTCAAGTGGCACGTCCCGGGGATCGTGGCGATCCTCCCCTTGTTGCTACAGTTATCACTTGCGCTCTTCTTTGCTGGGCTGCTTATCCTGCTCTGGCACCTCCATTCCACCGTAGCCATCGTCGCAAGCGTCCTTGTGGGCGTCGTGATGTCGCTCGTCGTCGGGATGACTGTCCTTCCTGCCATTTGGAGCGGCTGCTCCTACCTCTCCCCCCCAACATACGTCCTCCTCTATTTCGCGCAGCGCATCGTATTTGGGATGAAATATGCCCTTCTCCTGCCTTTCTCCCTAGCGACATGGACTCTTGGCCTCTTGGATTCGTGCGGCTTCCTTTCAGCCGACCTCAACGACCGGATCCCGGATCTCTTTCTGTTCGGACCACGGTTTCACCCTTGGTTGGAAAAGCCGTTTACGACGTGGCGCGGGCAAGAGCGAGCGGCAGTCCTGCAGTCCTCGTCCAAGCTCGATGTCGACATGATCGTCACCAGTTACGCCGCCACCATGGATCTCGACCATTTCGTCGACACGGCATTGGTTATGCTCATGGACAAGGAGGCTAGCGAAGTCGATCAGTGTTTCGCAGGGATCACCGACGTCATCCGCGAACACGCGTTGAAGGACCCAACGGATTTCGCCGCCGCATTGCTCCAGCGGATATCTTGGATCGCGGAGCCGGTCTGCGACCCGGCGGGCGGACGCGTTTACCGAATGCAGGGCTGGGAGTCTCAACGTCGACGCCTTGTGGAGGAGTTTGGATACTTACAGCCTGTTCAGCAACGAACACTGCTTTTCATGTTATCGGCTGCGGTGGTAGCAGACGGTCCTAACGCACACACCGCCTTTGAGTGCTTGTACCATCTGTTCAAGGACCAGACCTCAATCTGTCAAAGCATGCCATGGAATGTTCAGCGGCACGGTACGTAGATACGTCGTGCATATGGCTGATCACATCATGATGTGCTGACCATTTACCTGGTCATAGTCGCTGCAGCAATGGAGAAGTCTGTGCAGCGGAGGGCTACCCGATACTACGACAGCATGGGCTGGTACTGGGCAGGCGGGTCCGTGGAACACGCATTCAAGGTGTTTTCATCCTTTGTTTCCCCCCCGTTTCCGCCGTCGACAGCGCGTACTGTCCAAGAGATTGAAGAATTTCTTCCATCGGTACACCGCATGGCCGTTCATCTCCAACGGTCAATTCATCCTGGATCAGCTTTCCGGCGGTCTCATGTCCCCATTTATGGGGCATTCGCCGTGGCGCAAACTTTGCAATGGCTCAGCGAATACCTTGACTTCCTGTTTAGGTATCAGCGTGGCCGAGATATCATATCTAAAGGTCTGCTTGTCGACACGGCGAGGACAGTACAGTCAATTCAGGCTTCAAAGAGGGACATCTGGAGGGACCCCATGGTCTTAGTAGAGCTCAAGAAGCTGAAGGAAGTGGTGGACGTCGTCGAACGCGGGCTTCGTATAGATCCCCAGATGGAGGTCATCGTCACAATGGAAACCACTGTTACCGGTACACTTGGCGGCTTTGGGGTACGTAACCATCTCACCCATAGTGCTACACATGGTGATGTGCTAACGGTCACACTCTCCGCTGCAGTACGAGCCGTCATCAAGCAATATACGGCGACCAAGATCGTGTGCAAGCCTGACGCAGGGACAGGGTCGTTTGGATGAATCCGATAGTACTGAATGCTCTGAAAGCACTGTACAGCTACGGCGGCGATGGAGTATCTAGATGGCTGTGTTGTACTAGAGGATCTTTATGAGCGGCGGACTCACAATGTTGGTTTATCATTGGCTTGAGGACGCCAGCGTCTCCTGAGTAGAAACTTAGTATGAGAACGAAGTTGCGGAACTGAAGATCATGTCGCACTACAGCGAGATGAATGCTGTCTCGTTGCAGACGTTGTAGACGCAGATTGCGGTCAAGACTGATTTGTAAAACAAGATTCTTGGGGACATGGACAGACCTGAGGTACGCCTCAACATTTCCTATTTCAGGCAGGTATCGAGTTTACGCCCTCGACAGAATGGACTTGGGGCCACGAAGTATGAGCGTACGGCCGCGAATACCCAGATAATGGTCCTTGAAATAAAGCTCAGACACAGGACGATGCGGTGGTCGTGGCAGTAGCCCGGTGTCGACGACCAGCGTGATTTAGGCGAGTGCTTGCGCAAGCCTAGGACCCGGAGAGAAGGACAACATGGACGGCTCGATCTATTAGTGCCGTGAATTGCCCAGGGCGCTCCGCGGTACCTTCTGAGCAGTACCGTGATGGAATCAAATGCGATGGGATGTCGTTGCGGGCGAAAATACTGGCACGAAACTTGGAGCCATTCGGGTAAACGCCGTGTTACAGTCGCTCATAAACAAATAAAAGGTGGGGTTCCCCCCTCGATCCCAAGGGCGCGCCTGCGGCGAGGATGAAGGTTACATACGAAAAGGATTGAAAGGTAAAGACAGTTATGCTCACCCCGGTACGTATTGAAAGATATCTGCAATCGGACCAAGTAGACATCCGAAGTCGGCGTCAGGTCGTCCAAGTCTGCACCGTCTCCTCGAAACTGACGTCAGAAAACTGTAGAGCAATGTTAATGGGGCGTTCTGCGGCGGCCAGGAAGATTCAAAGCAAAAGGCTCACCTCAACTGCGAACCCCGTCATGCACATCTCGACCGACCGTATCTGCCTCCCATCGCGCCACTCTGGCAGCTTGAAACAATATGTGACGTACGGGATCCCCGAACAGTCCGGGTCGACGATGCCTGGCAGGGCCGCCTCGATATCCTCGACTATGGCAGTCGTCTCTGGCCCCGACTCGTCGTGATTGCGGCCCGCGAGCAGTTGCTTGGCGCGCCGCGCTGCGAGCGGATTGACGTCGAAGACGTACACCGACACGGGCGCTCCGGGGCTGTGGTACACGAGGAGGGGCAGCCGCGAGCCGGAGGGGATCATCACTGGCGTAAAGTCCGGTGTGGACGACAAGAAATCCCGTGGTGCCCTCAGCCGCAGACATCCGCGCGGCCCCCAGTCCCTCCATGGCACAGGCACCGGCGCGTCGTCAGGACGTTGGGAGGTTGCTTGGCATCGGGAGGTTGTTTGGCGTCGGGGGGTTGCTCGTTGCGAGGTCGCTTTGGGAGGCTGCTCGGGGCGGTCTCGCATCCGAGACTCTGCTGCCTGTATCTGCGCAGAGAATGTCGCGTGGGGGATGAGAAGGTACGAGGCGTACTCTGCGCTGTTGCACTTGAGGACAACTACCGAGAGCGACGGGTCGGCACGAAAGTGCCCTTCGGAAGGGGCTGTCCATTCGCCCGTCCGAATTCTATACCACAGGATGCGCTCTTGATCATTCGAACTGGGGAGTTCCAGAGTGCATAGAAGAGGGCTGTGGATAGACGGGGAGAGGTTGTATATGTCGAGCCGTCGGATAGAACGTTGTGGGGTGACGATGACGTAAGAGTCGTACAACGGTACGACATGCATCGGTTGGATTCCAACGCCTGTCCGCTTAGCCATGCAACCAACAATGTAAAAGAGTGAATATAGGAAAACTTGAGTAGGACAGGAGAAACGTACCGAGATTAATTGTCCTGTTCTCCAGTTGCACAGTTGAACTGAATAGTTGGGAACTTCTTCAACAATCCTGATGCCGATTTCGTAGATAATATGTTCTCCGATAATGCGGATGTTGAAGATGATGATTTCTCCCTCAGAGTCCCGCTCGGTACAACCGGAGTAAATGACGGGGAAACAAGGTAGCCTCGCGGATGGATGGGTCGTTAAGACGGCCTTCGAGCTGCTTAACGAATAGAGATAAATCTCAGCTACGCTGAACATCCTGTAATTGCGTCAGCTCGTGTCTCGTGGGGCAGGATATAGGATAAATTGACCCACCTGCTCTGCGTTTGGGCAGCGGAAACACTGAGCGTAGCTGGCGTCTCTAACTTGACGAGCAGATCCTGAGCGCTGTCTACAGCCCACATTCTGATATACTCGCGATTGGCGATACCGATAGGCACCAGCCAGCGGTGTGACTGAATTCCGGCCTGAATAGAACCATAGACGAAGACAGAGATGAAAGGGTCTGACTTTTCAACTAATCTGCTGTGCGTGGATAATGACACCCGCCCGTCCGAGTCGTATCTAAGCCGCCTTGGGGTACCCGTAAGGCTGCGCATTCTGAGGGTGAGCTCCGGATGCGCAGTGTGGTCTTCATGGTCGAAAACGCCTTGGATGAGTACTGACGAAGGCGGTGCAGTCGCTCGGACATAGGCAGAACGCTAGCATTCCCGTCAATCATCCCGTTCAGGGCGAGCTCGATCCCATATTGCAGACGAAGTTCGGAACGTATAAGGTCCGAAAAGCGGCGACAGACCTGATTGCGCCTTAGCCGTGACTCTAGTCGTCCCAAACGAAGAGGATGTGATGGTGCTTACCCTGATGCATCTTGCAACGTCCTCGCCGCGAAGCGATGCTAGTATGAGAATGAGGACCTCTGCAGGTAGGTCACGTATTGTCGGACGATTCTCCCTTATGACGAAGTGCATCGTATGAGTGCTCGTTGTGTGAGGCGGAACCAGCGAACAGAGTCGGGTGGACGAGCTCGAGACGGTCACCGTGGCGGAACTCAATATGGCGGAGTACTAAATTCTGAGCGGAGAACAAGACGCCATCTAGGCCCGGAGTTTCGGAGTTGGATATTTACCGCGTCTAGTCGATTCAGTCTAACAACTCAGCACTGTCCATGCTTACTGTCTGCTTACTGTACTACTTGATGACGTTGAACGCTTGTCATGTCTGAACCTCCAAATTAGCAGGAGAGGTACAAGCTAGTGAAAGTCAGGCACGTACTTATATTATCTATATATGCATCTCTGATCGTTCGTCGAGAGCAGCCGTTCTCAACTTGGTTCCTCCTCCACATCCACCTTAGCCCAAGTGACGTGTTTCCGCCGTGGCAGCGCGTGCTTTGTGGATTCCGTACAATGACGCCGCATTCTCCCATTGGAAGCAGACCAGTTGGCCTGTGTTCATACAGGTGTGGCCGCCGGCCTCCATGTTCCACGTCGACCAGATCCCGGACCTAACCGGCGGGCAAATTGTCATCGTGACTGGTATATCGACTGCAACACCACGCGAAAGTGTATCTCGCGGCACGCACTAGGCGGAATGCAGAAGTTGCTATCGCCTCCGTTAAGGAAGAAACGGGGAGGAAACCCATCTTCCTGGAGCTTGCCCTCGCCAGCACGTTGGCAGTCAAGAAGGCCGTCCAAGCGTTCCTCAGCAAGAAGCCGGAACTCCACGTTCTGTTTTGCAAGGCGTAAGTACCCTCGTAATGAGACTGTCGTGTGTGTTCGGCAGCTTATCTGCGCCACGTGTACTACAGAAGTGTTATGTGGACACCCATACACCAGCTCTCGGCAGAGGCATACGATCTCCCGTGGGGATCGAACGTGGTCGGCCACTTCTGTTCGCCCAGCTCCTTATGCCCGCGTTGGTGGCCGTGGCGAAGACGTCGCCTGACCACCATGCTCGGGTGATCACTACGTCTTCCAGTGGCGCATACCCGCAAACTCTTGAATACGACACGTTCCGAGACGGTCCTGCTGGAAAGAGTTGAGCGCCACGCAGCTGTACTACCAGAGCAAGCCTCACGTTCGTCCCTCTCAAATTTTTTTGCCGTCCTCAGGGAACACGCGACTCATACATTGCTCAATTGGCGAAGGAAACACCATCGTAGCACGTCAGATGGCGAAGAGGTATGCGGATCAAGGTATCATTTCAATCTCAGTCAATCCGGGTACGTTCTACCCCATCTGCCTTTCCGTATCCTGTTTCGCAACTGATCTCGGCGACTTAGGTAACTTCAAAACCAACCTCACTCGCCAGCCTCTACGTTCGTCAACTTGCTCCTTGTGAGGCTTTGCGCTGTTCCCTCGTTTCTTCAGAACCGATGCTGACGCGGTGTTGATCGTTAAGAGATGCTTCTTTTGTACCCCGCGCCGTTCGGTGCGCTCATCCAGCTGTTTGCCGGCACGATGCCCGAGGCACTCAACTACGATGGCGAGGTGGGTCCCACTTGTGTTGCGTTTTCCTACAAGGGCTCATCCTATGTGCGTAGTTCATGATACCATGAGCCGCGCGGGTGGGAAGGTGTCATCCGGACGCGTATGATGACGAGGTCGGAAGCAAGCTGTGGGATTGGCTTCAGGGTGAGATACGGGCGTTCGAGGCCTCCGGAGCCGCCAAGTAGCATGTCTTTCAGGTGAGTGCGATTGTCAGCCCTGTGGACCGTCTAACCAACCTTTGTGAAGATGTATGATCGAGAAAAACAGCTTGGAATCAGAGTGTTGCTACTCCCTGTTCTGCTCGGGTGCACTCCACGCAGTGGCGGATGTGACGAGATCCACGGCGAGGGCAACGATCAGCTCGGCCTCGACGCACGATGCTCCGCATACATGAATGCTC
This sequence comes from Ganoderma multipileum BCRC 37180, assembly GCA_000338015.2. NCBI lineage: Eukaryota > Fungi > Basidiomycota > Agaricomycetes > Polyporales > Polyporaceae > Ganoderma > Ganoderma multipileum. The sequence goes on from BACB01003235.1 coordinate 13,718, forward strand.
CGGTGGATCCGAGCGATACCGACATCCCCGATCGACTTGTGGCTGACAGGCTAGCCATGTTCGGTTCTTTGATGCTCGCTTTCGTTGGCGAACTTGGAGCGATCGACAGAAGTCAGGGTGGATACGGTCGGGCCAGCCTCCAGTCTCTTGTTTATATTCCGTGCGCTCCCGTCTTGGTCGCCACGTCGAACCGTCGCTTACCCCGCCCACTCGGGCACCCAGCCGAACGCGTACCAGCCTGTTCCAACTCGTCTCATCCGAATTACCACCGCCGTGGACAATGGCGATCCTCGTGAACGAACTCTCTGACATCCTCGCGACCCCCGGGCCATTATCGTCTCCTTCATCCTCTTCACGTCTCCGCATACCTATAGTGTCTGGCTCTCTCTCAACATCTTCCTCGTCTCCGCACTCGGATACAAGACCTCGACTCTCAACGTCCACCTTAACACGGAGGCCGTTTTCACCAAGCTCAACTCTGCTTCACCTCATATTGCAACTGTCCGACTGACTGCACGAGTGGATCGTGAAGGTGCGTCTCCTCAGCCCGTCGTGACAGATCCTATGCGCTGAAGCCTTAGTTCAAGGCCGTCGATGTCCCGGACCATATTGTCTTTTGCTTCAATTTGGTGGGGATCCTACCAAGGCATGTCAGAGCATATCCGCGTGCTGCCCCTTACTGAGAATCCTGCAGATCACGCTGTTTGGACAGAGCGCCGGCTCGATGTCCGTCTCCACCCTGTATCTCAATGCTGGCCTCGAGAAGTACGGTGTTCGGGGCGCTGTAAGTGTCAGCCCCGCTTCCGCAATCAACCACACGCTGAGACTGGAACCCTGTATGGCAGATCATGGAGTCGGGGTCGGCTGGGAGCTTACCGTCGGTGGAAGCATCCCGCGGCGACCTCTTGTGGGACGCGTTCGCGGCGAACGTCACCGTGTGCGCGGGCGTGCCGCGCGGCTCGACCTTCGCGTGCCTGCGCAACGCCACTACGGCCGCACTCCTCTCCTGGGGGGCCGCTGTGGACGTCATCCCCGACCTCTTCCACTTCGTCCCCGTTATCGACGGCCCCGCGGGCCTGCTCCCAGACATCCCCCCGAACTTTCTCGCTGCGGGCAACTTCACCAAGATCCCGTTCATCTCGGGGGCGGTCGGTCGTGGATGAGGGCACAGACTTCGTGCCCCAGACGATCTCGTCGGATGCGCAGTTCTCGCTATTCCTGCTCATTGCGTTAGACCCGTTCCCCGAAGTGGTCACGCCAGCATTCCAGCTGGCTGGGGGAACGTTGCTCGCCAGTTATCCTGACGATCCTGTTGCGGGTTCGCCGTTCGGGACGGGGAATGAGACCGTCGGGTTGAGCCGCCAGTACAAGCATGCGTCCGCGCTGTTCGGCGACTTGTCGTTCCGGGCTATGCGACGGAGGTGGATCCAGGCCGTGACGACGGCGGGTGTGACAGGGTATGCATACGTCTTCGCAGACCAGCATGTGGCTACGGCGGATCCTGCGAGAGGAGGTACGTTCATGCTCTCAGGCTGGACTTCAGCGTCATGATCAGCACTGACATTGTTGCTTCTCACAGTGTATCACGCCTCCGAGATTCCGTATGTATATAGCTCTCTGTCCATTGCGGAGGCTAACGAAGAGAGCGGGCGGGTATCTTTCGCCATGGTTGATTACTGGGTGTCGTTCGCGGTTGGCGGGACACCTGACGACGGGAAAGGCCTTACGAGTACGTCATACTCCCTGTCACCTTCCCTCGACCTTCTGAGCTGTGTAATGGTAGGAACGAATTGGCCGCGATACACCTCCAACAACCAGGTACGTTCATTTGCTTCTGGCTCGACATGGCAATGACTAATATTTTGATTCGGGACGCTTAGCCGCTTGGCATTCTTCAGCTCCTGATCCAGTTCGACACTACCAGTATGGCTTCCAATTCTTCAAATGCGACATTCGCTATCGTCGTTGACGATTACCGTGCCCAGTATATATCTGCCATCATCTCTGTCGCCCCTGGTCTGCGGTTTTGAATTCAAGTTGAAGAGTGTGGATCATCCGAATTCAAACTCGTACGTAGTACTGAGGAATTTGAAGTGTGGTATCCTAATTTGCCGTAGCACAGTACCCACAGAGATCTGTTTTAACACAAATGAAGCCCCGCGCCGTGGACGAGAATGTCTCTTGAGAGGATCACAGACGAGGAGAGTCCCGGCAAAGGCCAATTTGGTGCGCGCATACGCTCAGGCGAACAAACTGGTGCTACCTCCTTCCTTCGGCTCTCGCGTCTCCGTGAAATGACACATGACTGGATAGCTCAGCGAGGTCAATCTGTACACGTCAACATATGAATGCGCCTGTCACTCCAGCTGCAAGTGTTCGCATTCGCGGACCGGCCCTGTTGTTGACGAGAACTTAGGAAGGTTTCTAGAAATAGGTGGGAGTCTTCGAATTCACGCCTGTTGAAAATGGCTATTGAGTTTTCGCGATGTAAAGGCACCTCCGTTCGATGTACGGAGGTATGGACCTTGTGTGATGTACGAAGCAATGATGGCAGCAACGTGCTCGGCGGGTGCGTCGTCATGAGCATGACCACTGCTCGGGCAGCGGACCGACCGCTTGAGGTCTGTGCCAGGCATCGATTCTTCTTGCACTGTAAAGTCGCCCTTCTCGATCCAGCTGACCAGGGCGTCCGTACGAGTCTGAGTGGTTCTGTGCCTATGCAGCGCGGTGGTTCGGTCTTTGGTATGTCATAGTCATAACGGCAGAGTCCCGGTCTTCGTTGCTCATCGTCATTCCGGTGGGGTCACGTCCTTCAGGTGCCCATATAAAAACAGAGGTGACGCGCACTACCTTTTGAGCAACAGCCCCGGCGTCCTTTTCGTCAACATGCAGCTCAAATTCGCGACTCTTCTGCTGGCTATAGGCGCTGCAGCTGCGGTGCCCTATGAGCAATACATACTCGCGCCGTCTTCTCGCACCGTCCGGCCCACGTCCATCCACCTCCGCCGCGGCTTTCTGTCTTCCGAGGATGCCCTCCTCGATGGCCAAAGCCGCTCTGGGCACAGCCTCATCCTCGACACATACAACTCCTCGGTGACCTACGACTTCGGCAAGAACATCGCCGGCTGGATCAACTTCAACACGACATCAAGCAGCGGGAGCGTCGGGTTTACGTTCGCCGAGAGCTCCATATGGGTCTCTTCCGAAGCGTGCGACGCGACGCACGCCGGAGAGGTGAAGTTGGACGCGCCGCTTGTATTCAACATCACCGGTGCCGGCGGGTATTCCCCACCTCTTGAAAAGCAGCGTGGTGGATTCCGCTACCTCACTGTCGTTAACCTCGGTCCAGATCCGCTGTCGATCAACGACCTCTGGGTGCACTTTAGTGCGATGCCTCACTGGAAAGACGACGCATTGCGAAGCTACACTGGATGGTTCCATTCAAACGATGAGAAACTTAATCGGTATGTGGTCTGCGCTGTATTGCAGCTCTCCTTTCTCACAGACTGTGCAGGGTATGGTACGCCGGTGAGCAGATTGCTAACGTAGTTTACGGCTTCATCGACTCACGATTAGCCAGGAGCATACACCACCCAGCTGGTCACCATTGATCCAACACGTGGATGCGCTGTCGCCACCATTCCCGCCAACATTACCCTGCCCACCGACCCGGGTTTGACGTCGTTCACTTCTGATTCCGACGATGGGACGTTCCCCATTAATTCGGACTGGGTACTGAACACCACTATTACTAACGGAACATCCGTCACTGTCGACGGAGCGAAGCGAGACAGGCTCGTGTGGAGTGGCGACATGGTCATCTCCGTCCCCTCCGTCGCTGTCTCGACGTACGACCTCGTCTCCTCTCGGAACGCCCTCGACACGCTCTTCAACTTCCAGTACGCGTCTGGCGCGTTCCCCTACGTTGGCTTCCCTTTCAGCCTCGCCAACGTCACCTCCCTCACGTACAGTCTCTATGCGCTCATTGCGTTCGACAGCGTGTATCAGTGGAGTGGCGACAAAGGGTATGTCGCTGAGCACTGGGTCCGCTGGAAGGCCGCGACGGAGTGGGCGGTGGGACAGATCGACAGCACGGGGCTCATCAATGTGAGCGCGGACAACGCGCGCGACTGGGCCCGCATCGGCATGGGCGGACACAATATCGCCGCGAACTCCCTCCTCTTCCACACCCTTAACGTCGGCGCCGCGCTCGCACGCACCCAGAACGACGTCGCGACGGCCGAGCGGTGGTCCACGCTCGCGAAGGGCATCCAAGCCACCGCGATCTCGCTCCTCTGGCAGCCCGATGTCGGGCTGTTCCGCGATAACGAGACGACGACACTCGCGCCGCAGGACGGGAACGCGTGGGCGGTCAAGTCCGGGCTCGTCGCCGACCCGACACAGATCGCGCAGATCTCGCGCGGACTCCAGGCGCGCTGGGGCAAGTACGGGGCGCCCGCACCCGAAGGTGTGGACATCGTGTCGCCGTTCATCTCAGGCTTCGAGCTCGAGGTGCACTTCTTGGCGAATCGGACGGCGGCGGGGCTCACACTCATCCGCGACATGTGGGCAGACTTCATGCTCGGGGACCCGCGGATGACGAACAGCACGCTCATTGAAGGGTACTCGACCAACGGCGCGCTGGAGTACTCGCCGACCCCTGGGATAGGGGATCCGCTGATCTCGTATGCGCATGGGTGGTCGACGGGCCCAACGAACCTGTTAACGGTGCGTCGCTACCGAACCCCTTCGTTTTTTGGAAATTGGCACTGAACATTAACGTGCGGATGGGTTGCGCAGGCGTACATTGGGGGCATCCGACTTCTCGGTCCTGCTGGTGCAACGTGGGCGATCGCGCCTCAGGTCGGCGATTTGACGCATGTCGACGCGGGCTTCTCGACGTCCCTGGGCCGCTTCTCGTCCAAGTGGTCGACGAACGGGACTGCCTTCCACCTCGAAATCACCACGCCGAAGGGGACGATTGGCACTGTGGGAGTGCCTCTTCCGGGTGACTTCACATCCGCTACCCTCGTCGGTACGGGTCGCGGGGCCGGAAGCGTAGTCAAGGCCGACGCGTCGGGCAGATACTGGATTGGTGGCGTTGCTGGCGGGGATCACACGTTCGAGTTGGTTGGCTTGTAGTCTTGGATAAGGGAATCCGAAGGGCTTGGTATATGGCTGCTGTGTACTATTCGAATTCACCACTCCCGCCATGGTTTTAACTGAAAACTAGATTGAAGATCAGTCGACATTTGTCGGATAGCTCCGGCAAGAGCTCTGTGCTTCCCGGGCTTCAGACAGACTTCGTCCATCCGCTTCTGCTGCTATACAGTAAGTATCATTTGATCTGGGGGAACTTACGGCTGCTTTGCCGTTAAGCTTGAAGAGCTCCAATCAGCGTCGCTGATCGCGGTAAAGCCGAATCCAAGGACGAAACTCTTGACGGAATGGGCGGGGTTGAGGTGCTCATCTCCTTATCCACACGGCCTTCTTCCTCACCCACTACGCTTGTCCCAGACGAACTCAAGGTCACGAGGACCAAGCTGCAAGAGACGACAGCCCCGAACGCCCCCCTGGATCGCGGTCGTCGAGCCCTCTGAAGCCGCTCAGAGCCAGGTCCCACAAACGGGCGCGCGCGGGGCGAGCGACAAGAAGATCTTCGCACAGAAGACCTCAGGGATCGCGCAACTCAAGGAACAGCTCGCCGATACCATCCCCACCGAACCCTCTCTCACCGGTGAGTTGCCCTGGCCGACCAGCGGTCGGCGTTCCTCGATCGCACACGCCGCAGCTCAACACCCGACATCGCCGCGGAATTCGCTCTTGTTTGGGAGCACAAAGATATTGTTCGCAAAGAAGATGAACAACTCTCGCGCCTTGGGCACTCGAAGAGTGTTGAAGTCTATCAGCGTGCATGTTAGTGGCTTCAGAGCCAGGAATGTCTGGTGCGCGAGTTCAACAAAGTGGGCAGTGTCTAGAAATACAATACATGTACAATTGTCTCAAAAAGAGCTACCTCTTTCAGTCCCTCATAACAGGAACACGATCCAGACCGCGAAAGCAGAACGTCCACGACCCTCCCTTCAACGCATGGATCCGGGTCAAATCGTCCAAGTTTGCTGAGTCTCCTCAAGTCGAACGCCCTCGAACTGTAATGCTATTAGCCGACGCCCAATCTGGTGGTGGTAAAGCCGAACGAAAATGCGACAGCAAACTCACCGTAACCGTGAACCCCGTCATGCACATCCGCACCGCCCGTATCACACCATCGTCCCAGAGGCTGAGGGGATGCGGAAGCCTGAAGCGGTACCCGATATACGGGATCGCTGCGCACTCCGGGTCCACGACACCCGGCAGGACCGCCTCGACGTCATCCACAATCGCCGACTGCGAGTCCTCGTCCTCGTCCTTGCGCCGAGCGCGCACGTGTCGCGCGGCGAGAGGGCTGATGTCGAACATGTACACCGACGCGAAGGGGCCGTCGTACCCCACCATGGGCATCCGCGACCCCGAGGGGACCAAGGAGATGAGGCGGACGGTGACGAGCGTCGGACGTTGCCACAGCCGCAAGCACCCGTGCGGGCCCCACTTCTCCCATGGGACAGGTACCGGGGGCGCGTCTGACGGTCCTTGGGAGTCGGCGTTGTCGTACGGCTCCTGAGGCCGCAAGGAGACTGCTGCACGGACCTGTGCGAGGAGCGTGGTATATGGAATGAGCAAGTAGGAGGCATACTCGTCGCCGCCGTTCGGTCCTCTGATGTCGTGCGTGAGGATGACCATGCACTGCGACGGGTCAGCACGGAAGTGCCCTTCTGGGGCTGGTGAATGTTGGCTCGTGCTCATTCCGCGTGACACTACTTGCTCTTCGTTGGTCGGATAGGGATCGGGCAGCTGGAGTGTGCATAGAGGACGGTTTGGGATGGCGGGGGAGAGGGGGGATATGTTGAGGTGCCAAGATAACTCGGAATCTTGGAGCCTGACCAGCAGGTAGGAGTCGTCCAATGGTACAACGTCCGCGACCTGAGTCCCGAGTTCTAGTCGCTATGTCATGTGGGAGATAATAATGGATGGTTAGTATACATAGAAGTTGGATAGAAGTGTATCCGCACGCACCAAGACCAATTGTCCAGTCCTCCAATCGTAAACTTCAATCGAGTGGTCCGGACCTTGATCATTAATGACACAGAGTCCCAAGATAACGTAGCGCACAGTAATGCTTAATAAGAGGATATTGATCTGTGTTGTCTCGTCGCTACCAGATGGGGGGAAGACTTGCACGCAAGGTACCATTGCGTTGGGGTGATCCACCCTAGCGGTCTTCGAACCGCTCAATGAGTAGAAACGGATCTCAAGGAGCCTGAATATCGTGCATCAAGTCAGCGTGGGCGACCATCGATGCGAACCACGAACGGATGGAATGTGATCTATGCGCACAGAGAAAGAAGGCACACCTGGTCCTATGCGCATCTGCGTCCATCGTAACTAGCTCAACCGTGACAAGGAGATCTTGGGCAAGATCTATGCCCCAGCTTCCCATCCATCGGGTTCGATCGCTCGGGGTACCAACAGGCATTAGCCAGCGGCGAGACTGGATCCCCGCTTGCGCAGAACCATGGGTGAAGACCGAAAGGAAAGACTCGAGACGGACGAAATTGCCGTACAGGGTGGATGCAGAGCCGTCCGAGCGCGTTGACATGTTCCACTCGAGATCGCGGAATTGGCGGAGATAGTCTGGGTGCGCTCTGAGGTCTTCGTGATTGAAAACGCCGCGGCGAAGATTTGAGGCATACTGGCGGAGGCGTTGTCGTCGCTCGGGCACCAGCAGAGTACTCGAGTCCCCGTCAACCATGCCGTTCTGGGCGAGCTCGATCTGATATTGGAGAAAGACGTCGGAACGGATGAGGTCGGCAAAGCAGCGACAGACCTGGTCACGGTTTAGCAGTAGCTCGAGCCACTCCGAATAATACAGATGAAAACGCTCACACCGGTGCATCTTGCAATATCCTGACCGTGAAGGAGAGAAAATATGAGAAATAGGACCTCGGTGGGCAGATCACGAATGTCTAGAGGATTCCCCTTGAGATAGGGAAGTGACCGCATCGCTTCAGGACGCAATTTGTAAGTGCTATGGCTTCACTGAGCTCAGGAGGAGTCGAGGGCGTGCTACTGGCGTTGGAAGCAAGAGACAAAGGTGCGAGTGGCGGGGAAATCGAGGCGCTGGCGGCTAGTACCGGCGCCTCATTCGGACGTGGCAGCCACGAGTGCAGTCACGAACGCTGCCAAAACTTGTCCGCTAATCGAGATGCCTGAGGTGAGTTCCTAAACCAACCCGGGTTGAGTATCTCCCTACCTCACTCCGTCGTACAGTTCTAGCTTGTTGTATGTGTCGTTCCAGAGTACTGCAGTCTCCCTTATTTCCCCCAGGTTGGACAGCGTCCTCGTAATGTCAGTGCAGCCAAAACACCGCTAGCACCGCCCCTTCGACACTATGCCCGAACTGTGGTATGGCGGTAACAAGTAAGTACAATCATTCGAATTGGGCCTACCAGGGACGCCGACTCCGAGGACGCTAGAAGTCGACTTCCCGCATTGGTCTTCCTAGGGGGACGATCAACAGCTTTGTGGCTCAAGTTGTTGGTACTGGTCGTGACGCTGGAAAGGGGGAATGGTGATGATGCACGGAAAGCTGGCGCGAAAGAGTACGATGCAGCTACGGACGAAGGCGAGACAGCCTGGCGACTCTGAGTTTGAGTCCAAGTGGTCGCGTCTGTAGACGCCCGAATATTGATGGTGGGCCAGCGCCCTAGCTCGGATATTGCCGGTCTGCGCGCCAGAGACGGAATACCGCACAATCCAGGTACAATCCACGCGTCGTAGCCTGAGCTCCCCCTGCTCAGCGCCATACCGCCCACTACTTGATTGGCGAAGCTTTCACCCATCTATCGTCAACACTTCTGACGCGTCTGAAGTATCTCCTTGCCTGAATATGCCTAACGATAACACTCGTACGAAGAAATGCGCTCAGGCTCCAACTGGCCGACGGCGGTCATGGAGCGAGAACTGTGAGCCCAGCATGGCCAGCCTCCGAACTGGACCTGAATTCAAAGGTGACGGCAACGTCTGCTACATTATTCCGCCACTCGCACTTAGCCTTCGCGGATCACTAGGGAAAGGCTCTCGATCGGTACCAGTCAAAGCCTCAGCCGTTTCGTGGTTCGATTTCAGAGAGAACTGAGAGTGAACATGTGGATATATGCACGTCATTTGACCTCACGGAAGGCGTTTGTAGGGTGGATAAGAACGGAAGCCGCCTTTGGGCGCATGCCTACATCGAGCGCCAGGTGGAACGGCGGGCATGGGAGCTGTACGGCGGGCCGGATGGGCTGCAGGAACAGTGAGTTACAGTTCCGGTCGTTCTCGCATCCCACTCCCCACGCATATTTTCAGCCTATAATCTCAAACGAACAAGTCTAAGAAAACGCATATTTTCGCACCAGAGGAAGAAGGGCTGCTCGATTCCGAGGAAGCGTTAGAGGACCTTTACGATCGCCTTGCCCCCTGGCAATGGACTGCATTCAACAGGGCCCTCGACGTCTGGCACAAATGCAATTACTCGAGGGGTCGGCGGTGTGGTGTATACGATAAATGCGCTGCGGGGCCCTCGATCTCGCGAAGACCTATTCCCAGCGTCCATCAGAACCACTCCCTTCATCTCCGACGGTCGACAAGCTGCAGGCCGCCCATGCGCAAGCGGCAACGCACGGCTCCGAGAAGTACAGGCAGGAGATCGAGGGAATTCCGCGCATAGGCGGCGTCCTCATGCCCGTTACGACTGGAGCGACGGATATCTGCAGAAACTCATCTCCGCGCTCAACGAGGTCATCGGAGTAGGAAAACCTGCGAGGACTTTGACAAGTGGAGAGTGATGCGGTGGGAGGTCCACGATGAGGTGCGTCTTCGCCCGATTATCATCGTCTCCGAATGCTTCAAACGCTCAAGGACGGCCTCCTGACTCGGATAGTTCATCGAGTGTACGGACAAGGGCCCAGCATTCACTGGTGGGCGACGGGCTTGACGGATCCCACGGCGAAGTGGCTGGAAGGTGGGCTGTCAGAGGGCTCGATGGTGTTGAGTACTGCGTCCGGTGTCCCGCTGGCAAGCAGTACAACGGCTTGCCCAAAGGACACGCGTGGGGTTTCGACCTATCGCTGCAAAGCTTCCTAAGTACGTGAGGCTGCCTTGTCGAATAGGAGTCTGACACTGACAGTATGCCAACCTTCATTATGGATATCTCCGTCAGCAAAAACATGGTTCGTAAACTGTGGTCCCTCGGGGACGCGATCGCTTACTGATGGTCTCATCGAAAGGATGTCGAGCAAATGGCGGCGAGCGTTTCAGAGCATGCTCTGCGCGTGAAGGACTGATGGAAAGTCGCTGCACCGCGCGTTCTACCAAGCGTCTGCCACAATTACTGGAGGCGTTCCAGAAGGGTGGGGAAATAAGCGGCCTTCTTCCCTTGAGCTAAGACCTCGCAACGTTATATGAGCATCTAGTTGAAACATCGTCATCGGGAGCGTGACACTGAGTAATCCATGCTCTGTGTTCGCCCGGATGTCCCCCAGCGGCGAACATCGGCCCGCGCCGCCCGCCCCACACCCGACCTGAAGCTGAAGCCCGAAACGGAGGGCAGAGAGGAAGTACGGGAGGGTCGTAAACTGTGATGCCCTTGGATACACGGACCGGCCCTTTGCCAGTGGGGGCTGCCAAGCTGCGCCCATTCAAAGTTTAAACCCGCCCGGCATGTGGCCTCGCCTGCTCGGCACGGGACGGCGTAGTCCGCCTTGACACTCGACGTTGACATCCTCTTCGCAGGATACCGCAGGGCCCGACAACCTCTTCGCCCAACTGGGTCATCACAAGTCGTTGCTTATCTTCGGGCATGGGTCTATCATTAACAAGGAACTCGACGAGTCGACGGCATCTGCTCGGCAGACAATAATATGCGGACGAGAGGGGTGGGCATTGGGTACCCGAGACACAGGCAAGTGGTCGCTCGCGAACAACGGTGACTGTCATCCGGCCACATTCTCATCTGGCAGGGACACTGGAGAAGTTGTAAGGCAGTGCAATTACATGACTTCATGATCGTATTTATAGCCCTCAACGTTTGACGGACTCGAGGAATAGTACTACGGTACATTGATGTTTTCTTCTATCCAAGTCTTCGTTCGTATATATGCGCGCATGGACACAATACAAATAGTATGTACAAGCGGTCACTAGGAGGGTCGATATAAGGGGCAAAGGACGCGAATAAGTTAAGTTAACATCATAGTTTGTGCTGTCGTTCCTAAGCGCTGCACAGGAAGCGCGGAAGGGGGGTAGGGAATGAACGTATATGAAGGAACGGCGCATATACGAGAGATGAATTCGGCGAGGGAGAGCGAAAGAGAAACCAAAGTTGGAGGGTGCGATGTCGGCGGAAACGGGAACATGCCCACAGCGTCGCGGGCCGAGCGATCACGCAGACGACTTGGCGGTAGAGGGAGAGTGGACAGGAGAGCCGGCCGATGAGCTGGCTTGGGCAGCGCCTTGAGCCGACGACGATGACGATGGCGGAGCCACTGGGAAGAGCGTGTTGAACGCAATGCCAGCGGGACACTGTCCGCGCAGGTGGCCCTTCAGTTTCTCGCTAGAGATCTTGGCGTCCAGCCAGTCCACGGCATGGTCCCACCACCTTTTCTCCTTCTGATCATAGCGGAGCGCGATACCGGGCAATTGCGAATACTACGGGAAGGGAGGAGAGACTGCCTCGTTAGACACGTGTAGGCGAAAAGTACGAAAGACGCACCTTGGCATATATCTCCCAGCGGGCAGAGTCCCATCCTGCAGCCGAAGGTCCGAGCTGTTCCACCACCCCGCGCGCAGCGGTGAACACGCGCTCGAGGTACTCCGCATCCCAGATGTAGAACTCGAACCTTTCGGTACGGATGAAGACCAGGCCTTGTGACGTGTTACCCCACTTCTCGGATCCGCACTTAGGCGCGGTCGGTGCGTCAAGGAGGACGATCCTGAGCGTTGTCATGCAGCCCCAGAGTACGGTCAGGACGACCGGCATACAGATGATGTTGCGCACGAAAGAAGGAGACAGCAAGCTTCATGGCATCTTCGCGGTCTGAAGTCAGGTCCTTCGGGGACAAAGGAATCCTGCCATCGAGGAAGGCGCCGTCCAGAACTTCGTTGCAAGCGTTCCAAATCTAGGTCGGAAGGGCGTGCTTTGCGTCGCGCAAAACAATGGAGTCGCAGACATAGCGGTCTTGGAGCTCAGGAGGTACGGAAAGGCTGAGGTCGTACCGAGCCCCGCGGCGGTAGTCGTACGGGAGAAGGTTGCTCCGGAGCCGCTTTTCCTGAGTTTGCTTCTTCAGGCTGAGCGAGGGCAAGAGTTGAGGAAGGGGAATGAAGAAAAGGTAGTATGACGAAACTCACAAATGCCAGTACCCGATTGGTCCTCCATGAATCCCCCAAGCCTTCCACTCTACGTCCCGCTCCTTGTACTCCTTGCAATAGTACCGCCCCCCGACGCTAGAGCGATCGTTAACAAATAGTTCGGAATGGAGTGGGGGCCACGTACGCACATGCGATCGTCGTACCAAACGTCTTCACGGTCGCCGAGGTCTCCGTACTCCAAGAGATATATGTCACAAGCTGTCCCTTTGTTGATCTGGCAGGTTCATCGGAAACGATCGCAGAGGCGACGGCCGGGAGAACTTACTGGAAGATTAGGTGGTATGCCTGTGATCCAACCGAAGGGAGCATCCCGGCGCCGATCGCGAGAAACGGACGTGGGACTCATGGTTGGGATGGAAACAGTGTCTGGCAGACGACATGGTCAAAGCATTGAAATAATCCATGAATATATGCGCAAGGATAGGGTTGAGGTGAGGAGGGGGATGAAGGTGAGCAAGTTAGAGTTTAAACAAGATCCCATCGTTGCCGCTAGCAATAGGATTTGCTTCCGCGATGCCGAGCTGGAAGCGATCGAAGACGATCGACAGGCTACGAGCAAGCGCCCACTTACCAGACTCGCCTCCAGGACTGCTTTCAGCCGGTTTCCACCGAATGTGTGTGCGGAAGATGCTCTTACAGAGCTTGTGAGGGCGGTAGGATGTCGATAGGTCGTTGTCAACTGCACGCCCTATTCCCTGCCCTTAAATACGGCCGAGGTGCCGATCGGAGCCAGAATCGGGATCTGAAGTTAGCACAGCCAGCATCCTCGACTCACGATTGCAGCGACTGCGCTGAACATATGCTATCATCCTGGTGTCAATATCAAGACGCTACCCCAGCAAACATGAAGTTTTGAAGCCTTTCGACCCCCTCCGGAGTGGGGATAACATCACTTCACAAACCTCACGCCCCATTTGGATCTTGAGTTCCATCCCTACACCTAGTGGTGCGAGCGTTCGAGGCGAAGCGCATAGATGATCGGTGTGGAGGCTCGAACGCCGGATGCGTATACCTCCTTTCGTCGTCACAACATATCAGAAAAATATGAATGATGGAGGTCTTTCGAGGTTCTCTACCCTGGAGCGACACTTACGAAGCTGTGGTGAGGCACTGTTGCTTGACGCATATATGCTAGGCCGCCCTCTGTGCTCTGGGGCCGATGTCTTGGTAGGGATGCGGGCGGACGGTGGGGACCGAACTCACGGAATGTTCGCTGGCTGATGACAACGATGACACGTTGCAGTGCAAGTGCGACTACATGGTTTAATGATTCTATTGATATGGACTTTAACAACATTTGGGCGATCCAAGGAAATACTACGCTACATAAATGACTTCTGATATCCCGTATTCAAGTCCGTGGTAGTACATATAGATGGATATGGATGAATACAACGCATATAGGATGCCGTGCATGGTGGGGCATTAAGAAGAGATCCGCATAGGGACGGAGGACGCGACTACGCTAACATTATACTATGTGTCGTTCTTCCTGAGCGCCGCATAGGCGACGCGTAAAAGGGGGCAGCGGGGAATAACAACAAACGGGCGACACGTATACGAGAGATCAAAGGGAGCATAGCATGAGAGCAAAGCGAAGAGAAATCGAAGATAACAAGCGCGACGTCGACAGAAGCGCGAGCAGAGCCGCAGCGTCACATCACGCAGAGGACCTAGCGGCAGAAGGGGCAGGGGCACGTGAACCGGATGGGCCAGCTTGGATTGAGGAACGCTGGACGGACGAGGACGGCGGAGCGTCGGGGAGGAGCTTGTTGAACGCGATCCCCGCGGTACACTTGCCGCGTAGATCACCCTGCATCTCCTTCTTGGAGAGCTTCCCGTCCAACCAGCCAACCCCGTGATCGAACCACACCTTCTCCTTGCGGTCGTAACAGAGCCCGAGGCCCAGCGACTGCGAATACTGTAGTACGAGCATATCGCGTCAAGCGTGTGCAAGTCAACAGGGAGAGATTCGGTAGACGCACCTTGTCGTACACTTCCCAGCGGGCAGTAGCCCATCCCGCATGGGAGCATCCGCGCTTCTCAATGACCCCGCACGCGGCGGTGAACACGCGCTGGAGGTACTCCGCATCCCAGGCGTAGTAGTTCGGCGTCTCGGTATGGATGAACTCGAGGCCCCGGACTGCGGTACCCCACTCCGAGGACCCCGGCTTAGGTGCAACGGGTGCCTGGTCAAGGACCTTCCTGAGCGCGGTCACGGAGGGCGATGGCCCTAACGCCTGATCGGGGCGGGTAGTATAGAGCCGACGGTGAGTCCTGACAAAGGAGACAGCTTGCTTCATAGCGTTGACACGGTCTGCAGGCAAGTCCTTGGGGGAAAGGGGGAACAGACCGCTGAGGAAGACGTCGTCGAGCGCTTTGTTGCAGGTGTTCCAGATCCACAATTTGAGGGTGGCCTTTCCATCACGTAGGATGGGAGTCGCAGACATAGCGGTCTTGGAGTGGAGGAGGTGTGGAAAGGGAGAGGTCGTACCGGGCGCCACGGCGATAACTGTATGGAAGGAGGGTGCACTGGAGCGCTTTATGGGTGCGCAGATGACGCTTCAAGCTGAACGGGAGGGGGAGGTAAGGAGGGAGAGGCAGGGAATGACGACACGGTGAAACTCACAATCGCCAGTAGTCGATTGGCCCCCCATGGATCTTCCAGGCCCTCCACTCCACATCCCGCTCTTTATACCCGTTGAAGTAGCGTTGCGAGTACTCGGCACTAAGTAGCGAACATGAGTAGCTTTTCGCGGAAGATGACAGTGGTCACGTACTAGCCATCCTCAAACGGAACATCGTCGAGATCTCCGGGGTCCAGGAGATACATTCTCACAGCTCTCTCCTTGTGAATCTGAGCATTCATGAAAGGACATCGAAAAACATGAGAGTCTAGCAGACTTACCGTGAGGTTGGGCGGTATGTCTGTGATCCAACCGTAGGGAGCATCCTGGGGATCACGAGAGATGGAGGTGGGATTCATGTATGCGTTGAAAGTAGCTTCTGGGAGATGTCATGGTCAATGACGTCGAACTAAGACGAATCCAAACGGATAAGACGGCCGCAGGTGAAGCGGTAAGTCAGAGGGTGAGAGTCTGAGCTCCGTAGACGAGACAACAATCGCCTCGTGGCCGCCCACGGCACAATTTGCCTCCGCGATGTTCCAGATTGATGCCGGGAACGATCGACACCGATCGACAGGGTGTACACAAGCGCCCACTCACCAGATTCCTCCTACAGGACCGATTTCGACGAGTTATGCTCAGATGGAGCGTTTACGGGGCGTATGAGGAAGATGGGATGTTGACGGGGCGTCGTAAGCTACAGTTTACTATACCCTGCGCCCTAGCTCCCGACTTTATATCGCCCTCGGTGCCGACTCGGAGCCCAAAGCGGAGTTTGAAGCCGCCACCAGGCCGCAGCAATTGCTGACATGCCTAACTTACATAAGACTAGACCATTCATAACTTACGTTCTGCTTCGTTCTCGATTTTGACACAATTCCTTCGTCCTCCGGAGTTCTACCCTAGCGTTCAAGGTTCACCGTCGGACAACCAATAAATGATCGAATAACACTACGAAGATATAGTGATACAGATACAAAGCTTCTATGTTCCAAGTCCAGGAGCACAACAAAGAGCCCATAAGTTGGTATATGGGAATCCCGCGAGACTGAAGGTCCTTACAGGAAATGACGACGGAGATGGAAGGAAGCTGTGGTCCGCCTGGTGGTGCCCGACAGGACGGCTGAGATGTAACGTGCGCTCGCAGGGCTCTGGCCGTTGATTTCTAGCAATGCCGCTGCGATGTCGGACGACGTCTCCGCGAAGGGATCATAACGTATCCCACAGCCGAACGACTCCAAGTACTGGATGCACAGTCAGGGACGAGAAGGAAGCGAAGAGTGAAAGACATACCGCGTCTGGACCTCCCACAACACACAATGTCGGATGGACGAACAATCCCCATGCGCGACGAACACGCCCCGCAATGCCTTCAGCACGCGTCCGAGGTAGAGACCTCTCCACTTGTAATGACATATGCATGGCCACGACAGTGACTTAAAGTGTCGAAGAACTTCAAGTCATCGACGTGAACTCCCAAGCGCGACATAAAAGGAGCTTAGATGCAGTCCTCAACACATCCCGAAAGCATATAACTCAGAGCGAGGACAGATGGCAAGTCTGATCGCGCGAGAATGCGCTCACGCGAGGCAGACAGCATGCTGCGAAGCCCATTCGTGCGAGTCGCTCAGCACCAACTGGCTTCCAAGAACGTCGTGCGATGCCGCCGTACCCAGACCGATAATACAGGCCAGCCAAAGCCAGCTCGGAAGACGCGCCTCTGCTCTTTGGAGCCTCCGGGAACGTCCGACGTACGGGTCACAAGCGGTCGGAGTCCGGAGACGAGGGAGGGAGGGTGAGGGTACTTACGACTGAACTGGTAGCTGTGTGGAACAGAGAACGACCTTGCGTCGCAGGCGTTTGAGCCTGCGAAATAGTCATGGGTCAGGCAAGGGATGGGGACGGGGACAGGGACCGGGACCGGGGAGCCGCGTGTAGAGAGAGGACGAGGAGATTGCTCACCGTTTCCAAAGCCCAGAAGGACCCCCATATCGATCCTACGCCACGGCCTCTACGCTCCGTTCGTTGCATAGGTGGACAGGGTGACCACTGAGCGTCCTGCAGTGGCAGCGAAGTCAGGGTCCGCCGTACGATACGGACGATGTACGACATAGACGATGACGACTTACACTCCTCTCTTAAACCTAAGCTTCTTCAGACCGGAACGCCTCAGCTGATATGGTGCTACCGCTTGAGACCTAGCAATCAGCGGCGAGCCAATCAGTGGGAGTCTCCGGTAGAGAACGCATTGAAGACTCACCGGGTGGTGTTGCTGTATCTCCGAGTCGACCCATCCCGCAGGAACGTCGAGCTCCGGCTTTCGCTCTCTGGAACACGCCTTCGAGTAAGAGTGCTTGTACCCCCATCGAGCTGTCCAGTTACGAGTGTGATGAAAGACAATTCTGTGGGGCATGATGAGAGAGAGGAAGGAGTTGCGAGTACGGGAGGGAGAAAAGCCGCGCTGCTATATGCGCGCCAGCGTCGGCGAGGGCCCGGGGCCCTCCCATGTCCAGGCTCGAGAATACCGTAAACGAGGCCCCAGACTTCCAGAGATCGGAGCCGCATGCGGGGTTACGACCGTGCACACGTTCACTTCGTGTTGACTTGTCGCGTTCGGGTCATTGATAAACGCGCTCGGCGGGGAAGGCGTGTGTGTAAAGGGGTCACCCGTTGCGGCGGGGCAGTCGCGGAAGGCGTGGTTTCAGGAGCGTAGAGGTGGAGACGGAACAGAAGGGCTGTGGTCAAACACTCGGATGTGGAACGCCATCAGCGAGGATAGTCATGCCGTTTGCATGTGGGGGAACGGGTTAGGATCGCTGTCGGCTACAACACGGTGGTCCGACGTCGTGAGGATACACGTCCCCAGGACATGCTGAGACTGTGCGGAGCGGTGTCGAAGCGCATACAAGGAGTAACCGGTAGGGGTAGACCATACACAAGTGGTTCGTCGGACGTCAGCGATCGAAAGAACGAATAGAAGCAGTACAGCACTCACCATGTCCTAGCGACGACCCTCCGGATAAACGAGACTGGACCCAATGGCTAGGGCTGTATCCGCAACGTCCAGTGCCGCGCATACGGTGCGTGGTACCTCAAGCTCGAATGGCAACGGCCAGCACCAGCAAGGGAGTTCAAAGTAGGGGCCCGCTAGGTGCGTGTCGCAGGCGTCAGGGAGGAGCCAGTGATATCAAGGCGCAGAGGAGCAGCAACATGCTTGAGGGAAGGGGCGAGTTTCCCGGACCCGGAGTTATGTCGCCAGAGGATCCTGGTTGCGTGCTACAGTGACGGCAGAAAGAAGGAGTGACAGTTCGAACGGACGGAGGCCCAATGTCGAGCGTGGTCCCACAGAACCAGAGCTGAAGACGGGGTGAACACTTGACGGTTGCGCACTTGAGAGCAATGTATACGTCTAGACCACGACAGGGCAGATATCGAGGGAAGAGCGATCCGTCGAGAGGTCGTCGTAGGGTGGGGGTATGGTTAAAAAGAGGGAAACAATCTTCCAGCGTTGATCCACCGGGACGGGAGGCAACTTCATGTTGCATGCCCATGAGCAAGAACGAAAAGAAGAGATGGAAAGGTTCGTACTCACTGCTTCCCAAGACTTCCTATATCCAACTTCGCGCCAGTGAAGTCGACGTCGACTATCAGCTACGCCAACGACCACGGCGAGGCCTTCGAGTTTTTCTATGATCCGTGGCCCAGAAGATCCGAGAGTAGCGTCTTCAATGCAGCATTGTTTCAAGCCGAGGAAAGTGGGGGCTATACAAGCAAGAGAAGAAAGGGAAGACAACCAGGAGGACGAAGAGGCTCAAAATATCAACGTGGAGGGGCATAAGCGCCGACTCCCGGATCCGCGAGCGCCCGATTGATTGTGGTCCGGCAACAGCCGATACTTCAACTGAACGCCGACTCCCGAGGCGATGCTGTTAGTAGTTTACCACTATATAGGTTTTCCCCCCTTTATCTTTATCTGCAACCTGCACTTGAGAGTAACGTCTGGACGTAATCATTTGTATACCCGCCAGGCCAGGGCACAGTGCGGGGTGGCGGTCCTTCCTCATCAAGATCACATCATCCTTATTTCGACTTTAATACCTAGGGTTGAACACCGTTCATGACGAATATCTATTCTTTCGAGTTCAATTACACAAATGTATTCAATAGTAAGAGTGCCCTGGAGTAAAAATATAGCGACGACCGCATATTCTACAAATCGCGAAACGGAGGAACAGCCTGCTCAGCTCACCACTCGCACAGCATTTGTAAGGTTTCGGCGTCTCTTTCGCGAGCGTCTCGTTTGCCTAATCCGGTTTTCCGTCGCTCAACATACTGTAAGTACCTAGTCTCCCCTAGGCAGACAATATATACGGTCTATGGAGGGGGGGAGGGACGACCGTATATAGTCTGCTTCCTAACGCGCCAGCGATGTAAGATTGGGCTCGTCCACGATCCTCCACTTCGCTTAATTGTGACGATTCGTGACATCACGGTGGCGTTCCGTTACCCGAGGACTTATCCAAGCGCTGGACTGCCGATAACTGCTCTGGTGCGCGTTGGGTGAGCGCGACTTCGTATTAGGATGATATTTGGGTACGGTATGGACGGGGAAAGGGAGCGTATGGACTATAGGATGTGTGTACACTATGTAGAGTGTATGTAGGTCAGTTATCATGAACATACGAGTGCATTAATGGACATTAGCGTCGTCGAGGTCCTTCAAAAGGGATTCTGGGAGAACCCGATGGCTATGGTACTTCTTCCCGGCCCACGCTGCCTGTTTGCCATTGAGCCCTTTATCATAGGCATCAATAAAGCGGCGCGCGCGAATTCCATACCTTCAAATCGGGTTAGAATGGATAACTTCTGATAGTTATAATGAGCAACATACCGCCGCATTGATTCCAAGGGGATTGAGTCCAGGGATTTGACAACGTACTTCTCCATGGTTGCCTCGTCCTTTGAGGGTGGATTGCAGCGATAGTCTCGCTTGCCATGACCCCAGCATTGCTCAATAGGATTAAGCTCGCAGTGAAACTTGGGGAGGAAAATCACACGGAACCGCGTGCTTTGCATACCCGCTCGAGGACTGTTTCGACATGCACAAAATCGGGCTGATTGAAGAGGATCCGGCGGCAGCAGCAGTGCGTCGCACCAGGTGGGCATTTGAATTGTTTGTTGCATTGAGCACGAAGCTTCGACGCGTCCTTGAAACCACGCTCTTCCAAGATGACTGCCATCCCCTTGAACTTCCCCGGATGTACCGGGTGGTCGTCAGGGAAGTACAGATCTTGGGGTTCTCCGCTTGGGAGGCGTGCGCCATGCATTTTGACTTTCGTTGTCAAAGGCTTGCCATTAGAACTGTAGAGTTGATTTCCGGACATATCGCGCAGCGGGATCTCGACACCCCAGTTTGTACCATCCTTGGGAATTCGTTTGCACATCTTTCGGGCAGAAAGGGAGCCCTCAGAACGCTTCACATGATTAGGAGCGTTATCGAAGTAGAGTGTGTGAGTCGAGAAGGGGAAGTGCTCGGTGATAATGTCTTGACGTGCGCGATAACATGGTCTGATGCCCAATATCCATCTCGATCCTTTCCAGGCTTGAAAAGAACACGAGAGCTTTTGGATCCATCGGGCGCGCGAAGAAAGCCATGGTCAGGAGAGAAAAAGTCGGCAACCATCAGAGATGGACCCTCGCCCTTCGTATAAGGTTTCGGGGTTTCTGATTCATGCCACCATCGAACAACACGGCGGTCATTCCCTTGAAAGGTGGATTCGTCATGAAACCACGCGGTTTCTGGCTGCTCCCGGGGAAGGGGACCATGAAACTTTTCTACAAGAGGGTTCTCCGGAGACCACCAACGCAGCCGTAAAGCTTGCTCCTTCCATGCCGGAATGAAGACGCTTTGCCGGTACTAGACCACATCAGAACGCTCGTGACCATCTGCGTACATGCCCCTCTTCTCTCGAGTCCAACGGTATCCCATCTTGTGCATCCATCGCTTGGCAGTGGAGAGGGAGATCGACTTCTTGATCTTCAGCCGCGCCTGTACATCCTCGCGATTGAGGTACTCGATTATATTAGCTGCACGGACGTATTTCCCGATAGACTGGAGATAGACCCGGATCTCGTCGACGAGATCCTCGTCGTACAGGCGCGAGGTCGTCCACTTGCCATACGGGTTGACTGGGAGTGCGGTGTGATCATTGATAAAGGTGCGCGTCCAGCTTCGGAGTGAACGAGCAAACCATGCACCTTTCCCCCTCGTCAGGCGGACAGTATCGGAGGAAGAGAGCCAGATACCCCGCGCGCGAGCGTTATGTGATGATCCAAGCCGGTGCGTGTAGACTTCAAGCAAGCTTTGTATGGATTGCATCCGCGACGCGACGAAGGGATTGATGCGAGGGACTTTATAACCTATCCCTCTCATCTTTCCATTCGCTCGAGAGCCGCGAGGGGGGCGCAGAATCAGCTTGATCGCAGTGAGTGCAGCGCGTGCAGCGGCAAGAGAGGGCGGTCGGACGAAGGGGCGACAGTGTTGCTTCACATGAGTGGGGAGTGTCAAGCCGGGGTTCTCAGGATCCTCCGCAGATGAGCTATCATCCATGTCGACATCGAAGGATGACTCTGGACTGTCCTCTAGACTGCTTCCATTCCGGGGCCATCCCAAAGCGCAGACTCTTCGGTCAAGAACTCATCCGGATCGTCCCCGTTGACCTCAGCGGCTTCAGTAAAGAACGCAATGGTCGATGGAAGGAGCGAACTGCCAGCTTCCGGTTCTGGCATCACGTTGAGAATGATTGGGGTAGGGGGCAGGGCTTCGGGCCAGATTTCGAGGAGATCGAACGGGGGCGGAGTCCAACGGCGCACTCAGGCCATGAGAAAGCGAAAGGGATGTATTATGGAGATGATAAGGTAAACCGGAATGATATGGCGAGAGAGGGAGGATGCCGGTGGAGGCGGTATGAGCGGGGCTGGTTGCTTCGGGTCGCGAGGCGCGATCCTCGACCCGGGGCCTTTTGGAGGGCCCACCAGGGGCCTCAGCAGACCATGAATCATCCTGTGAAAAGATATTATCAGTAATTTATCGTATAGTTGGGTGGTGCATCGAGATACTGACCCCAACGGCGACCACACTGGTCGGGTCCAAGGAGTCCGCCCCTCTAGATCTCTTCTGCGCACATCGGCCCAGATTCTTGGTCCGCCATGCTCCAACCTTGCGGGGCATGGAGCACGACGACCTCCGAGTTCGACGGCGCAGAGAAACCCGTCTATCATGCTGGCCATGCCAATGCCCGTCCTCACCAGGCGGAAACTGTAGGAGGGAACGGGTTCGCGGGCAGAGGAGAAGACGGGGGAAAGACAGTCGCGTTTGAACGCTGATGCAAACGCGTGAGGAACGACGCGTCGCGGGCGTGGCTAAATACACGGTAGAACAAGACTCTAGGTTGTATCATACAGTACAAGACGGAATAAGACCAGTGAGTAAAACGCGAGCACGAAGCAAGCTCGCTTACATAATACAAGATTCTACAGAAACAGCATGGTTTCGGGTAGAGAGCGCCCATGTCGCTAAGTACCACTTGCGTGCATGCATATCTCGTAAATCTATCTAGATTTCAGGGCTTCACTATTATGCTAAAGTCCAACCTATTTCCTCTTCGTATCGACTATATCTAAAGAAAATAGGAAGTCGATTTGCATTCCGGGTCCGCTGCGAATTCTAGATAGATTTACAGTCGTTTGTCATGCCCATCGGCGCTTCTGTAAGCGAAGTGGAGGATCGTGGACGAGCCCAACCAGGGGGCGTTCACGCGAGCTTGGAGGGCATCAACCTCGAAAAGTGAAATTGGGGACCCCGGGCACCAGTCAGACACCACCACCCCTCTAGCCGAGATAAGATTACGATGACCACCCGTATCGCTTGCTATCGCGTCGCCGCCTTGCTCTCTGCCTCTATCGTCTACCGTGCTTTCTTTCGATGTTTCCCACTACGCTCCGTTCCAGCTTTGAGTGTTTTTATCTTTTCCTGATTCTCCTGCATTAAATAGATGCCTGGAACCCCGTATTCATACTGCCATTCGTCGGCACCAGGTTAGGACTCGGAGATATCCATGTCGACCAACGAGCTGAACCAGTAGTGAAGGTAAGTTTCCACTCTCATCAGAGTGTGACGATATGATACGAGCCAATGCATTATACTTCCAGTTTATTGCTGGGCTTCCGACCCTTCTAGTTGATGGACAGCACGGACACTGGCAGTGGGCGGGAACTTGGAGGATTTCACTGCGGCTGCATACGCGCGGTGGAACAGTGGTACCGGAAACTTGAGAATATCTGATAAGTTGTTCCCTTTTTATTAGCTGATTGCTGTAGGCATCTTCGCGCCCACAGAACCCGCACGGCTCGAAACTGACATAGTACTACCATCTATCAGCAGGTAGAGAATCCTGGTTCCATCCCGAAGAATATCCCAAGACTGGGTGGGGTCGTCGATGAGGACATTGGAAACTGAGAGAAGGGCGTATCCCTCTCTCCGTCGCAAAAGCAATCATATATTCATGCAGCAGCGGAGGTCTGGTCAACGAAGCATTACAAAGGCGCTCGAGCAGGATGAGATGAGATAACTGTCAATAAGTAATCGGCGCGATGAGCGCTTGTTCCCGTACTGGGCGGCTGCATCTTATGGCCACAAAATACTCACTCAGAACCCCCATTTTCCTCCGTTGAAAATATCTGGGCATGTAGGCATGACTCGTGAGGAGTGATATTCCAAATTTTCTGGGTCAGAAACGAAGGAATATGAGAGTAACGGAAGTTCGGGCAGGGAATCAACGTAAAAGTGAATATCAGGACCTCGGACACCGATTGAACAAGACCACCACCGGGGTTGATGTCGGCGCTCGTTAGCCTGAACGCCCCCTGAGCCCAACCTTACAACCCCAGCAGCGTCTCGCGCGCCTCCTTCGGGTCCTGCGGGAGCACTCAGTCCGCCGGGCCGTGGAACCACGTGTGCGTGCGTGTGCAGCCGTCCCCATTGACCTGCGCTCCCAGCATGCGTTCATTCGCTACTGCGTACATGCTGCCTTGCCTGACGTTCTCGACGGTCTCTGCGAGCTCGGGCAGCCGCACAGTCTCGGGCGCAAGCGAGATCTCCGCGCCTGTGACCCTATGGAAGATGGAAACAGCGGCGGGCGCAGGCGCGAGAACGCGCCGTCTGCCCCGACGAGGACGTCGCACACCGCTGTGGTGACGTTGGCGAAGGTGAGCCCATGCGCGCCCGCGGTATTGGCGAGCGGGCGGACGGAGGCGAAGGCGTGGCCCCACTTGGTAGCCTCCGCGGGGATCGCGTCGACCCGTCTTCTTGCCTTCAAGGGATGGGGTGATTACCCCCAAAGTGGGTTGGAATATGTCGGGAAACGACATCCTTAAAAACAAGTAACATCGTTCCTGAAACTAACTGAAGAGGATCATAAGCAAGGGATAGAGGAAGGGCGAGGGTTAAGCAATTGCGTCGCTTGTGCTTGCAAGCGACGGGATGATCCATAGGCCGTGGTACGTGGGGTCCGGCAACTTGGCAAATTCTGATGCAGCAGTAGCAGCCACTTTCGGCTTAATGTACTTCCTAAGCTTTGTTCGCCGGTCGGTCGTTATAGTAGTTTGGCCATGCTTAGCTGACTAAGACGTGGTAGCAAGCAGCGCAGTCGGGACAAAGTCGGGACCGCTGGGCTTACCTGGGGTTTATCCTGACACGTTTTTATGTCAAATCGAACATTTATGCACAAATCGCGATAGGCTAGGGGGACGACACCACGAATACAGAGGACAGAGGGGACAAAGTGGGCTGGAGAGCCCGCTGAGATGTGTCTTGAAATGTCAGTCAAAAACTCAAACCGTTACGCGGCAGCGCGCGCGTGGCCGCGAGAAGCTCTTAATAGTAGACTACAGATATAAAGGAGATAGGGTGGGAGGATAGGTATTGGTCATGGGGAGGAAGGCGTGCCTTCGGCACCCATGCACCTTGAGCCTCAGGCACCCATGCACCTTGAGCCTCGCTGTAACCCGCAGGTAAGTGAGCACCGCCACCTGCTTCATACAAGATCCACGCTAGCGCTCCAAGCTCAGCACTCAATAAAGCTTCCCTCTGAGTCCTCAGTGTGGTCGCTTCCTCCCTCCCTTCCTCCTTCTCCTTTCCTAAACTGTCTGCTAAGATTGGCGAACACCTTTTTCTCACAATCCCCAACTCTCTGTCTCACCTACACAGGAAACTCGACTGGCAATTTCTCAAGGATCGCATAATTGTATATCGGACGGGTTTCAAGCTCTGAGTTGAACGTCTATAGTTAGTCAACAGCTCATTCATATGCACTCTCCCTGGTTCACGCACATTGGCCTCTCGGACCCATCTGACAACCCTTTTACGCTGCAGCTTGCTGTAATTCAAAGTTCGCAATGTCAGTTAACGTATACTTCGAGAACGGGGCCGCCGCAACAGCGCAGAGCTGCTTACCCACATGCACGGTGACCAGCGATGATCTCGCGCTGTATTGGAAGATTAGCCAGGCACTAGGTACGTACATGATCTCATTCACCGTCCCCACTACGCTAACTTCACAATATAAAAGCTGTCACCCTGTGCACGGTATTGCTATCTGGCTTTGTCTACCTCGCCCGCGCAATCACGTCCGTCCGGGACGAACTTGTCAAGGCAAAGGCCGGACCGGGAAACCGCATCTCCACCATCGCGGCCAACACTGCCGACTCCACTCCCCCCACAGCGGAGGGTCCGGAGATACCCGAGCTAGAGACTATCGCTCAGTCCGACTCTTCCGAAGAGGTGGAGGTGCCGAGCGTGTTGGGTCAGCTGCAGGCTATCACGGTCGCATGGCTCGGGCAGTCCATGACAGCCGTCGTCAATGCGGCGACAGGAATGCTTTTGGGTGGTACTCCCGATGCGGAGGGTGAGGATGGACTACCCTTCCCCTGATCGTGGAGAGCACTCTTCGTGGATATCGGACTTTGGGGATTCACTTCTTCTATTGGACCTACATACATGTCGTGGCTGTCCAGGGTTGTGTAATATGCTTCCGATCTCGATTCGAACAACTAGAACTTACCTGGGATGATTGTTGTACTACCAGTACATGATACCCATCGGACTTCAGCTCTTCCTGTCCCTTGGAAACGCGTTGACACTATCATGCAGTGTTTCATCGAGTGAGACCTCAAAGCAAACAGTTTCACGGCGTGAATGGACGAACGAGGTTGACGACTGCCAATCGCACCTTGTTGTAAGCCTTCCATCTGCGTCCCACTAGCATTTCCCTTTTCTCCCTTAGGGCTGAAGCTCCACGTACCCACTTCATCTTCCTCGTGAATCCCCCTCGGATTGTCCCATAGGTACTTGCTCAAAAAGATCTCGTTACATGTCGTCGATCGCCGTGCGCTCGGAGAATTTGGGAGGCGGACCTGACATGATGTGCAGGACGTCCTCGACTTCGAACAGTGAGGAGGCAGAGCTCCATGACAAAGTCACTTCCCTTAACCTCAACTGGTCCCCGTCCATAAGCGTGAAGTATCGTACCTTCCACGACCACGACAACCGATGAGAATCTGAAAGAGTGTCGTTTGAGGGGAACGGGACGCACCACGGGGAATCAAGCACCTAGTTCAGACTGTACACCGAGGAAGAAACCCAGAGCGACGTTCCGAACCATAGAAACTGCGTCGACGGTGGAGACTGGGGGGTGTCAAGTGTCGGCCTGTCCGCACAGATCCTAAGGCCGCGCAGCCAACGGAGACAATAATAGGTGGAATAACCCGGAACGTCGAAAGGCGTGTGCATGGTCGCCTAGCCAATATCAGGGTTCACAGACTAGCACGACGAAGGGGAAGGCGTAGGACGTCCATTTCTTTGGAGAAAACGTCAAAACGAGAACGAGCGGGGAAGGGAACTCACTAAACAATGTCGAAGCTTCTGAACCAGCCTTCGCTAAATGTCGCGTTCTTTGTACGAGAACATGTCATGCTGGCACCCCGGGAACAGTAAAATAAGACTGCATTGGAACACAATCAGTAACGTGAAGCGGCCCAACGAACACGCACGTCTTTTCGGTGAACACGAGACTGTCCTTTGAACACCAGACTTCGGATCGGTGCAGCATCATTAATTTGGGGATTCCGGGGAGGAATGGGAGTATTGCCATCCGGTAGATGGGTCGCCTTTCGTAGGGAAATGAGGAATATGCACCATACTCCGTTCTCGCTCCGAACCACAGGGAAGCAGTTCGCTACAAAGGAGCATGATAGTGCATCGTTGAAAGATATTCCAAGACCTTGGGAAGCTGGCAGATACTCAATGAAACTTGTGTTTCAGAGAGAACAAGATAGACAGAGTACAAGCGAGGCAGAAGCCTAGGCGATGGCAAAGAGTAGACGGCGGCCGATGGTGGGAGTCTAGATAATGCACAGGGAACGTGTGTGCGTGGCCAGCTCAGAATGAAAGTCCGCAGGCATGATTGGTGGCCCGATTAAATCCCCGCCAAGACCCAAGTCAAGCGTCGAATTTGGGCTTCCTCGTTGAAGATGGCCACTGTCTTGCGATGATCCAGTATCGCGCGAGCTCCCCATCGCGACGCTCGGCACGCCATGCCTTTCACGCAGACATCTCCCCACAACTGAGACTTGTCGAGCGACGGACGGCGGCAACTTCTCTCCGCTCACGCTGCGGCCTGGCACTCAACCCAACGATCGCCCCTTCAGTCCCGTCTCTCATGCTCGAACATGAGCCGAGTTGTTACCTTTTTGATGCCATCTGGGTTCCCGTCCGCTGCTGTCAGCTGGTGTGCCATGGATGCAGCTCTGGACCCTCCTTCGGCGAAACCGGGAGCACTGAAGTGCGGGACGTTGTATGTAGTGCTTCTTTGGAAGGCTTAGGGCCTGTTCGGCAAAAATGTGAGATGTGGAGGCACCGATGCTTCATCACGTGCCGTACGACGGGGAAAAACATAAGTTGGGGGTCCGGAAATTCCGTTATTTCCGGAACTACTGGCGCTGGTTCGCTCCCCTTGCTGGTAAGCAATGCTAGGGTGTGTATACCCTCCCTGATACCAGCTGAGGCAAGACTTGCAAGGGAATACCAAGTACAAATGGATTGCGAGTGCATAAGATGGGTGCGCGCCAGGTTGCACCAATAGTGCTCGGTTGGTGCCGCTCGCGGGTGGCCAGTAGGTGCCCACGCAGCGCGGGGGGTGCGCGAGCGGCGCGCGAAGTGCACCCGTGCCATCCAAGCGGCGTGAGGTGGGCGGACGACACGCATAGTACCCCTGGAGCCATCCTTGCAAGCTGAACGTTATCTTGTTGAAGCACGCTCGATAGGCTGCTTTCGGTACATAGAACAACAGTTGTGCGGACGGACTGGCGCTAACTTCTGTCGAACCAGCGCTATTCCAATCCGAACGCATGATGTCTCGGGAAAATCTCCAAATTCCCGGACGACAACTTACGACTACATCTTTACCATATAAGGCGAGAGGCACCGCTGCCTCCACATCTCACATTTTTGCCGAACAGGCCCTTAGGGACATCCCAGGGACGTGGATTAACGGTGGGGATCATTGGCCAGCTGAGGGGTTTATGACGTGGTGAGCACAGTCCTCCACTGTGACGACTTGGCCATGCAGTCTCATCTGAAATGTGATCGCTTTTCCGTGGTACCTGTAGCCACAGTGCGTCCTTGGGCCGGGTACAGCAACTTGATTGTGCAATCCGGCGCCGCAACATCTTTGTAGACGACACTCGCACTCTGGGCGCTTCATAGTGTCTTCTGCAATCTGCTTGCGGATTCGTGCGACTTCAATGCGATTTCCGGGAACCAGCAAATCAGGGCCCTCTCCAGCTCCTTCCATACACCCTCCCTGACGGCCCACTGTGATTGACACTTCGACGAGGCATTCTCGCATGGTGAAGAGTTTAAAGTCCGCACGTGGATCCGAGTCGCATCCTGCTTCGTATTGGGGAGCGTCGCCGCCTCGCAGATCAGACGTACGTGTTTCTGCCTCTCCCCCTCTCTGCGTCTGTCCCTCTCCCTACGTCCCGATCACTGCCGACGCAGTCCGACGGCCAATCATGATTCAGCGCTGTGGCATAAGGCTCCAATGACGCTAGCGCTTCCTTCAACTTGCTTTCGACCATCTGGCCCCTTTCATTGACTGACTCGGTTATTTATCATCCTAGGATGCCTAAATCCCTCTCCGAACAAATAGCTAGCATGCACAAAACGGTTCGGCGAACCGCTACTTCTCCGGCAACCGGGGGCAACCCACCGGGCGAGGGAAACCATACGCGCCACTCACAGGGCGGTGAGGCCACTTGGCGAGCATCCAGAGCGCCGGGAGATGCGAAAGTGCGTACCTCTCCCTTGACACTGACAAACAAAAGCGCATAACGCGTTCATGCTTCTCGCAGATTTCCAAATCCCTCGCATTGCAGCCTCAAGACCCGGTTCGTATTCATATCTCATCCTCATGTTTATCGCGCCCTGACATGATGCGGCGGTGAAGTGCCCTCGTTCCCGGGTACCGGCGCGACATGCTTCTGTACGACGAGCGGGAGGTTGAACGAAGGGCTTGGGAGTGCCACGGCGGGCCAGAGGTATTCGACACCTAGTGAGTACAATACCTTCCTTCGCTCGTATCCTCTCATTCTTAGCCCGTGAATAGGTATGTTTAACAGGCTGTAAAAGCTTCGCGAGAGACACGCGTCAAAGAAAGGGCCCAAATCCTCACCGTTCGTCCAACCCGCGAGCTACGGCGACGGCACTCGTAAACGCAACCGGGACATAGCCACGGTCCCCGACAGGAACACATAGCCCAACGTCATCTCGTCCTAGCAGCCGTACAACGAGCCCGCCGTCTCCGCGGAGCTTGCTCGCATCAGGCAAGCGATGCCGCCCTGGCTCTAGGACGTGTGCACCCGCGCCTTCGACACGCTCTATCAGTCTGAGCTCGTCAACGGCCGGCTCGCGAACGTGTTGGGCGAAGGCAAAGGGCAGCAGGTGGGACGAACTAAGCACAATGAAGGCTGCTCTGGATACACTGGCGCCGATGTACCCCGCGCGGTCCCGGAACCTCTCTCTTTGGATCTCCTACCCAGCATGGGCAGGCTACGAGTAGTGCTCACCTGTGCCGTGAGAGTTCCCGACGAAGGCGTCGGCAGTGGGTATGGAAAGTCGATGGACGGGCCCGCGGATTTTCACAGCTGCTGGCCGGACCCGGTGCACTGGCACGACTGGAGCGTGGACTACTTACCTCAAATGGCTGTTCGTGGCGATCCTCGGGGTGATCGAGGAGCACTGCGTCGGAGCGGACGGTTGGGAGTGTGTGCGGTGGAATGTATACGACAAGGTACGTTCCGCCCTCGTCGCGTCGCGGGGAGTCACTGATGCCTTTAATATGTCGCAGTACGTCGAATCCTCACCCAGCGGTGTAAAATACGACGTCGGGAGCGGGACATGGAGCGCCCCCGCGGCACAGTGGTTGGATGGCCGGCTTTCTGACCGGGATCTGGACGTGAACTGTCGTGGGCGGTTGTGATTTGGGACGGGAGCTCAACAGCAGGCTGCCGAGCTCGCCTACTGGACAGCCTAGTTTCCTGTGTCGGTATGGATCGGTTCTGCACGTCTAGTGAGTGAGATCTTGTTGTATCTATCGTAGTACAGGGTGAATTCATTGTATTACCCAATCCAGACAGACGCACCACGTCCGAAAGTACTACCAGCGGTGCATAATTGCAAACGACCTTGGGGACGAAGCCATGGGATAGTCATCGCGCCACACGGAGGCATGCCTACCATACACTGGAAGGACAGGGCGACAGGCGGACTGCCGCCAAGCGTTCAGGCCTTGCACCTGAGTTCCGGGTTTATACCTCTTTCATCGAGTTGATGTCAGACGGAAGGCTGCCAGGGGAGAACGTACCCTCCGGAGTCTGCAGAGCGATCTTGCCGACCCTCCTCCCCTCGCTCGTCCTGGCCTCCTCCCACACCGTAACCGCCGCCTCGCGCTCCGTCATGTTCTTCCCTCCTTCGACCACCTCTGCGAGAACGATCCCAAGTTGGAGCGCGTCCAGCATCGCGAGGTTCGCCCCGGCGCCCACGAACGGTGACATAAGGTGCGCCGCGTCCCCAACCAGCGTGACCCCATTGACAAAAGTCCCACCGATGGTCCGTCGGGAGGTAGTACAGCGGCCGATGATACATCGCCTTCTCGTCGCAGTACTCAATCAGCTTCCGCATCCACCCCGCCCAGCCCTCGTACATCCCCAAGAGCTTCTCGCGCCCCTCCTTGGGGTCCCTGCGGCAGCACCCAATCTGCCGGGCCGCGGAACCACGCGTACGTGCAGATGCGGCCGTCGCCGTTCACCTGCGCGCCGAGCATGCGCTCGTTCTCCCACCGCGTACATGCTGCCCCGCCTGACGGTCTCGACGGTCTCCGCGAGCTTGGGCAGCCGCACGGTCTCGGGCGCGAGCGAGATCTCCGCGCCTGTGAGCCATGGTAGACCGGCCGCGCGGCGGAGACGAGCAGCTGCGCGCGCGAGAACGCGCCGTCAGCGCCGATGAGGACGTCGCACACTGCCGTCGCCCCATTCGCGAACGTCAGCTCGTGCGCGCCCGCGGTGTCTGCGAGCGGGCGGACGGAGGAGAGGGCGTGCCCCCACTTGATAGCGTCCGCGGGGAGGGCGTCGAGCACGATACTGCAGAGGACAGAGCGGACGATCTTGGGGCGGAGGTCACGCGAGTCCTGGTTCGGGTCCGGGTCCGCGGATCCGAGGATCCCTCTGGCTGTTGGCGAAGCCGTTGCTGTCGCCCTCGGGGCGCGAGTGCTGCTTAAAGAGCGGCTCGAGGCCGTTGTCCGTCGTCCGACGCGCAGGGCGTGCCATCCGATGTCATATCCGGGGTGGAGGGTGCCGACGAGGTGCGCACGGGAGGTGAAGCTGGCTTCACACTCGTAGGGCGTCGCTGGGATACCCGGCTTGTGGAGGATGAGGAGGGTGAGCCCGCCTGGACATCCGCCATGATCGCGATGCGGGGCTGGGTGGTAGTCGGAGTCACCGTCAATTCTATGGAGGAGGGTCGATGTCAGCATCGGTGTTGAGGCCTGTATAGAAACTATGCACTTAGGTTGTCCGATTGGTGTCAATGATTCAGGGTATTGTTGTGTATTGGAAGAGAGGGCTGAGTGTGCTGGTCGGCTCTCGTGCTGCTGCTTTATATGTTGGAAGATTTTTGGCCTCCACCTCAACGTCAACCGTCGCCAATACACGAACATAGTTGGCGTCGGCTGAAGTCCAATCGATGCCGCCTCAACGCGTCGCCGTCTGTCGTTGGCCGGCCTGGTCTCGCTCCGTGAGTGCGCAGAATTCTGAGAGAAACTTGGAAACTTACGAGGCCGGGCGCGATGATCGACACCGTGGATCTCCTCGCCTTCAACGGACAGGACGACCAGCCTCTAAATGGATCCGATTGTGTCAGGGCGGACACATTCTTGCAATTTGGGCACAAAGTTCTTCAAGCCAAGGGGGAAGAAGGTCAATGATGAGGAGAGAAGGCAGGAAAGAGTGAAGCTTGGTGCGTCGTTTGTGCTTGCAAGCGATGGGATGAGCCATCGCCCATGGTACGTGGCGTCCGGCAATTTGGAAAATTCCAGTGCGGCCCCGTCGACGTTCGCTCTCGGCTTCACGTGCCTCCTCAATTGTAGCTTCGTTTGCAGATCGGAGGTCATCGTAGTCTGGCCATAGTAAGCAAACTAGCTCGAGAAAGCCACAGTCACTGAAACATCTGAGTGTGCAAACGCTTCTACCATTACACAAAGCATCCTCGCAAAACAAACTCACAGCGAGAGCACAACGACAACTATCATACAATCGCGCAGGAGAAGACACCAGAGTCTGCCTCTCAAGCAATCGTGACGCGCTTAGGGGCCTGTGCCTCAGTCTGACGTGGGTACGTTACGGTGAGGACCCCATTCTCCATCGCAGCCTTGATCTCCTCGGGCTAGAGATCCAAAGTCAGCTACTGTATGCGCGCACAGCCGCGAAACCGACGCTTACCTTGATGCCCTCCGGGACAGGGAGCGAGCGCGAGAAGCGGCCAAAGCGGCGCTCGCGCACGACGTACCCGTGCTCGTCGCGGTCGGACGCGAACTTGGACTCGCCCGAGACGGTGAGAAGGTTGTTGTGGACGTCGATGTTCACGTTCTCCTTGTTCATGCCGGGCAGCTCGAACGTCGCGGTAATGAGGTTCTTGTCTTTGTCCTCGTGGACGTCAGTCCTACGTGTGACTTTGAGTATCGTAGACGTGCGTAGACATATGAGCTAAGCGTGCGTACCTGGGGAGGAGAACGCGAGGCGCGTTACTGCCGGACTGGCGTTGGACCTGGGAGCCGCCACCGGTGCGACGGGCGAACGCCTCGTCGAACAGGCGGTCGAACTCGGCGAAGAAAGGCTCGTTATCGAAGACGTTGAAAAGTGCCATGATGATAGGAAGGTGTCTGAGGCGAAGGAGCTAAGAGCGTAATTGGTCGACTGGGAGTTGTTGGCACAGAGATAACTGAGGAAAGGGAGGGCTATTTGGTCTGCTTTTATAGCAGGAGGCTCATAGTGAGGCGCTCATATCTGGAAAGTTTCGAGACCAGCGATGGCAACGTCCGGAAAGTACCAGCACAAACGCAGAGGGCGACGATCCTCACATTCACTTGGAGGGAGTACGAGAACAATCGAGAACAAGCGCCGACTTGAGTTGCCAAACAGGAAATCGAGCCAAATAGATGTCAATCTCGGTAACTTCCGACACCTCATCTGGATGGCACAGGCTGACGTTCCCCTCCTTTTCCAGAGCTCGCCTCTACTTTAGTCCTTGAATCTACCAAGTACTACTGCCGCATAACACTATAGCGTATCTTATGAGGACAGCATGGCTGTAAGTTTATCAAGGCGACGTCTATCCCTCGTCCTTCTGACCACGTTCTAGAGATTTCCGCTGCTATTCTAGCCCCATGCTTCCTTCGAACCAAGATCTTCGACTTACGCTCCTATGACTTCATGGCCTCCGTCACTTTATACCCGGTTGATGCTCGTCCCATGATGAACGACCCATCTCGACGAATCCTCCATGTTCTCGAACTGTCCGCATGACAAGCTTAAGCTCGAACCCCAACCGTGAGGGGATATATACCTCGACACCCCTACCGTCACCCGCCTCAGTTTCTCTCCCACCGACCACCGCAAACGCCAACAAGCTAACATGTCCATGACCTTCTTCAACGAACCTTTCTACACCCTTTCCGACTTCGACCGGCTCTTCGACGAGGCGTTCAACGCCCGCACGTCGGTCCTCCCCCGCCGCCAGATCGAGAACGTCGCCGCCCGGCCGATCCGTCCCCGGTACGTCTCACCCCTCCCCCTCTCATGACTAGTCCAACGCCTTCATCCCTACTTCGCCGACCAGTGCTGATGCGTGCATGCGCGCACAGGATGGACCTGCACGAGGACAGAGACCGGAACTTGATGACGGCGCAGTTCGAGCTCCCTGGGCTCACCAAGGAGAACGTGAACATCGACCTCCGCGAGAACGTGCTCACCGTTTCCGGGGAGTGCGTCGTGGAGAGCGACCGCGACGAGCGCGGCTACTCCGTCCGCGAGCGCCGCTTCGGCAAGTTCGCCCGTTCGCTCCCCGTCGCTCAGGGCATCAAGGTGCGTCGCGTTCACTTCCTTCGTCCTTTCACCCTCAATTCGTGCTTGCGGGCGCGCTCGCTCGAAGGGGCTCGTGCTGATGCGGGTTGTGTGTCTGTAGCCCGAGGACATCAAGGCGAACATGGACCACGGTGTCCTGACCGTCGTGTTCCCGAGGTCGACGCCCGAGCAGGCGCCGAAGAAGATCACCATCGCTTGATCTCTACTCGTCCTCGAGCATGGTCGCCGAGGCATTGTAAGATATGACCCTGTCGGTGCTCTTGTGTAACTGGTACAAGCAAGGTTTCCACTCGCCTGTAAAAATGATTTAAATATTAGTGGTGTAAAATGGGTGAACGTCGTTGCACATGTTTCGGAGATGCCATACTGCGTGCAGCAGTTGTTTAACTTGTACGGAAATTCATCGCAGACGAGTGAACCTGGACCATCCTGAACTGTAGAATGTCAAGCACGGTGTTTTCTTTACATACCAGAGCGTATGAGACAAGCACGAATGCTGCGATACTTATGTTGCACCGTACCTTTGGAGGCGAAGCTCGCAGATAATGGTCACATCACACTGACAGTAACTTACCGCCTTTCCAGTCTTGTGGTACACCAGCGTCTCTAAGAGCGCTCTAGAGATGCTACATTTCTAAGCAACCGTTCTTCGCGGGCTTGCACGTACTTCCCACCCTGGATAACCGCAGGTGTTTGAACCCTGCATAAATGCAGCCAAAGTTGCAGTCCACGATTGGCCCAGATCTTGCCTCGCGCGTGCTTTCCCCTCACTTATTCGTTCACCGTCCGGCCCGGGTATCCGCATGTACGTCTTTCGATTTGTCTTTCTCAGTTGCCCGCATCCAGATCCCGTTCCGTATTTTAACTCACACATCTATTTTGGTTGCAGCATGTCATTCAACATAAACACAAGTGCAGTCATCATCGAGAGCAACATCACTGCAGCGGCGCAGAGTTGTGTGCCTGCATCCACCGGTACCAACAGTGACGACCTTTTCAAGTTAGCTTCTGCGTCAGGTATGTCCGGGTCCCTACTCACCGGTCGGGGCTACTACGGAAAGCCAGTCCCCGGTTTCGAAGGCAGATGCTGACGATGTCGTTATGAAAAGTGGTCTTGCTCTGCGCAATATTGACATCTGGCTTCGTCGGCGTCTTTCGGGCGATCAAGGCCATGCATGCCGATCTCGTCAAGCAATTCCGAGCCGACACACTGTGCGACCACAAACCAACTGCGCCCTCCAGCGATACCAGCCCCATCGCACCCACAACCGAGCCCGAAACACTCGGTGGACGGCTCATCGTTTCCTCTGAATCACCTCAGGCAGAGATGTCTTCGCTGGGTGGGAACGGTCGTGCGCCGGAGAGAGCGGTGTGGGGAAGGGTGTGGGATTTCGTCATCGTATGTCTCGAGCAGTGTACCACCGCGGCCGCCACGACGGTGGCCGCTTCTGGCATGCTGCTGGGGACTACTCTAGACGTCGGAGAGGAGGAGTTGCCTAGTCCCATTCTCATGACTCCGTCTCGCTCCTGAAGGTTATGCCAATCAGGTCGAACGATCCGCTATTGTGTGTATGGACAAGTCGTCTTTCCCGACGTAGAACTCACCAGCGACGCGCACGTAGAAGGTATTTCTTGCCTGAACCACTAGTCGCGCGACAGCCCTGCCACGTCAACGCTAACCACGACTTGAGATGAGCGTTCCGTGACGCTACTACGCCACGCTGTTGCATTCGACTCCACACTTGGGGATCAATGTCTGGAATGTATAGCTTATTATGCGCATATATGAACCCGGGCAACTGTGGACGTGGACGTACCTCGTCTCAAACATTCCAATGGACGATATCCCTGCTCCCGAGGTGACGCCTTGCTATCAACTGGTATTCCGGGCCGAACGGTGCCCTCCGGGACGATCAAATCGATTGTCGCAGGTCGAACGGGCAAGAGCTGGTCATAAAAATCGTCCAACAGTTTTCGACATCGAAAGCTCCGCCCTTTGTGGTAAGAAGGCGATTATCGAGGGGGCTGCCAGCCGGAAACTGTAGGCTTCGTACATGCACGGGACATGGGATACAAGGAAGACGAACTCACCGTACTTGTCATACAACTGATGCGCCGTGCAGCTCTTATGCGCTTGGCTCCTCCTCTAGCCCCCTACAAACATGCGCCAAGATATGCCTTACTTTGCGCCTACCCTACAGATGATTTAGAAACTATTCAGACCGCACGCATGCATGAACGCTACTCACAGGTACTTAGTCACCGGACATCGAGACAACGAAACTGTTTACACACTTAGTCTGACGTTGATCGGGGCAATCTACAAAAGTTGACATGAGCTGCTCAATCAGTATAGTGCAGATTACTCCGACCTTTTTCATCCATTTCCCCTTCAAACTCTGCCAGCCATTCTGAGCTCGTCGCCGTGAATACCAGCTAAGCCTCGGACGCGCTGCCAGGCAGAGTTGTGTGCGCGGGCTATCCAAGGAGACGGTAACCCAGATGGATTCATAGGGTGCGAGACTAAGGGTCGTCAGTTCGAGCGAGAGGGAGAACTGATCATGAGAGAGAGCGAAAGCGAACACACGTAATTCACTCCAACATGCGCCCCGGCAACTCCCGGTAACACCCGAGACGAGCGCTAAACCACGCCAACCTTCTGAAGCCTTTGACTGTTGACTCAACATCGATCTCATCCGACTTTGCGCTCCCAGTTTTCCTCGTGCTGTTTAATTGTGTCGACATTACGTGTCTTGTGAGTGTTTTTCACCCCATTTTCAAGAAGATTCATGGTGATATTAATGATATCTTCACGCCAGAGAAACCTCAGCTTATGGCGGTGACCCAGTGGACTGGCACATGTACAGCAAGCGCAGTCCGTTACTTGCTCTCCACTTCGGTTGGACACTCCGGAGGTCCTACGGAGCCCGCCAAGCGCATTTGTCCGACGTACGTATTCGAACAAACAGAGGGCGATGTTGCACAGTCAGGCTGACAGCACATATGCAGAATCATGCCAGATGGAGAGAGAGGGGGACCATCACTCATCAAGAACAAGCGGAAGCCTATGCGAAGACGGCCGAGATCATCCAGAAGTACAGCGACGAGATAGTTGACCGATGGAACAAGGAGATTGACAAGCTCCTCGTTTTCGTGCGTTCCATCGCACGCTCAAAGCCCAAGCACTTCCTGGTGTGTTTGTCCTGCAGGCCTGTCTCTACTCGGCCACCCCGACTGCCTTTAACGTTAAATCATACCTGTACCTCCAGCCATCCGCCCCTCGACCCTACTGCTGCTGTCTTGCGCAGATGTCGCTTCAGCTCAACAGCTTCACCACCAGCCCTCTTTTTCATGCAGTGCCGTCGCGTACAGCGGCACTGCCATCTACCGCGGCCTCATTCCGCTTGCGCAGCTCGAGGCGGCTGGGTTCAAAGCTAAGCTGACCAACCGTCCTGCATGCTACCGCGGGCCCAACAAGGTACGCGTCAGCCCAATAGCCCAGCCTGTTTCTGCACCCCGACTGATGCCTGGCTTATTGGCGTCCCTCAGCACGTCAGCGTGGTGCCTATCAAGGGCGGTTAGTTGGTATGTCAAGCCTCTCGATCCTCTCGCTTGTAGCTACTTTCCCTGACGTTGATCGGTCCGTTCTGTTCCTTTTCCTTGCAGATTAACGTCGCGGCTTGCGTGGCCAGATATGATGTCTCCATGGGGTCCCAGAGCCTCCCCGAAGGCACGCCGTGGATGGGCGAGACCTCGCGCGATGACCTCCGGAAGGACTTCGAAGGCTGGGGCTCCGACATCGCCGCGCTCCTCCGGTGCATGCCGGAGAAGACCGGCTAGTGGTCCATCCACGTCGTGCACCCCGAGCTCGCGAGCTACAGCAACGGGCGTGTGGCGATCCTTGGCGATGCGGTGCGATCCTCACACTCTGCTGGATGAAGGGCGAGCTGATACTGACCTTGCATTTCAGGCGCACGCGATGCTCCCTCACCTCGGCGTGGGCGCGGGACAGGGTCCCGAGGATGTGCTCCTCCTCGTCCGCCTCCTGACCCGCCCGGAGACCCAGACCAGTAACCTCGCGGTACGTCATGCTTCAACTTCTCTTGGCCTCTCCGCGTCTCGATTTGTCTGACATTGGAGTTTCCGGCTGTGCTCAACGCATACTCGGCCGCGCGTCGCCCCCACTGCAAGGCGGTGTGGGACGCGAGCCACAGCGCCGGCGCGGTCTTCAACCACCACGGGCCGCATGGCGCGACTCCCGAAGGGCTGGTGGAGGACCTGCAGCAGATGTGGGACAACTCGACCGACGCCGCGTCCTTCGCTACTAATGACCAGGCTCCAGGCGTTGACTCATGGACGGTCGTGTTGAACGTCCTCTGGTTCTCGGCGCTCATCACTAGCGTCGCGTCCGCCTCCCTCGGGATTATGGTCAAGCAGTGGCTACAGGAGTACAGGAGCTGCTGTTCGGGCATCTCACCCGAAATGGCAGCGTCTCCGCCAGTACCGCCTCAACAACCTCTGCAAGTGGTGCGTCGCGGAGATTGTCAGCTTTCTACCCGTCCTTCTCCAACTCGCGCTCGCGCTCTTCTTTGCTGGGCTCCTCGTCCTTCTCTGGCACCTCCACTGGACCGTCGCCGTTGTCGCCAGCGTTCTTGTGGGTATCGTGATGTCGCTTGTGTCGCTTGTGGTCGGGATGCCCGTCCTGCCTGTCTTCCGGAGCGATTGCTGCTACATCTTCCCGCCCGCGCATGCCTTGCGTTCTTTTGTGCAGAACGTCATAGCTGTGGTCAACATCGCCACCGGTCTACTGTCCCTCCCCGCGCTGTGCGCGCTTCGTCACTTGAGCGTATATCATCTCCCTCACCACCTTCCCAATACCTTAGCTACTCGATTGGCGTGGATGTTCAACCCCTACTCAGCGCGGGTTGCCACATGGCGCGGTCGAGAGCAGGCTGCGATCCACGCTTCCGTCTCCAAGCTCGATACCGACATGATCGTCGCCAGCTACTCGTCTACCATGGACCTGGACCGCGTCATTGAAAGGGCCATACCCACGCTTATCGCCCTCGAGCCTTGCGAAGTCAACTGGTGTTTGGAACGCATCTGTCGCGTCCTCTTCCGGCATCACTCCGACTTGGAGCAGTCGACGGACATCTCGGCGAAATTTCTAGGACAGCTATCCCAGATCAAGGCTCTGCCAGCGCGCGACTCCGCTGGCTGCGAGCTGCCCTGGCAGCCTCAAAGTCTTGTAGACCTTTTCGGTGGCCTGGATAATCATCAGCAACGGACGGTGCTCTTCGTGTTGTCGGCTGCAGTCATGGCACGGGGTCGTGCGGCGTGCGTCGCCCTGGACTGTCTGCTAGGCATCTTTCGCAGCAATACGACAATCCGTCAAGACATGGCATGGCATGGTACGTGGACACGTTCAGGCTTGCAATCCCGCTGTTCATGCCCATCTAATTCGTCTGACAACAGTTCTCGGAGCCGTCGAAGAGTGGGTGGAACGACCTCCCCTCGACGTCGTCACAGTTGCCGCAGCGCCAGTGCTGCGCTATCCTCCCAGCGTCCCGCTACCATCGTGCCCCCAAGTCCGCCTCAGACTCAGATATCCCGAGTCATCACCCACGGCGCTAGAACTATTCCGGTGCTTCCTCTCCCCAGCATTTTCGTCGACGAGGACAGAACACGAGACTGAGGCGTTCCCCCCGTCAGCCCACCGGATGGCTGTTACCCTGCAGCGCTCTTTACTCGGCGCTGACGTTAGGATCGTCGACGCCAACGACGCTGGCCAGCGATTGAAGTGCCTGACTGAATGCCTGGAATTCCTCTCCCCGTATGAGCACGGTCGGCGACTCGTCAACAGAGGTTTTCTCGTGGCTCTTGAGGAAACTATTCAAAGTATACGGACGTCGAGGGAGCGCCAGGGCATATGCCAAGACCCACTGGTGGTGGCAGGCTTGTGTCAGCTAGAGGCGATCATCAAGGCGTCCGCGGCCAGTGGAAACCAGCCGAAGACAGCGACTCGGGCTACTCCTGACCAAGAGGTGCGAAAAACTCTACCACGCATTGCCCGTCAAACTGTCGCTAATTTTCCCGACACGAACAGCTCTGAACTTCGCGCAGTGGCGGTGGATGTCGAGCCGGGTGAGGAGAACGCACCAAGTAAATGCTGCACGGCGCGTTCTGGCCATTCGTTCAGCCAATTAGATGGAACGAAACCCAACAGACGCATATCCCTGAGGATTGCGTCGCGGCAGCATGTCGTTGAACGTTCGTCCGGCAGGGCACTTCCCGCGCCAGCTGACGTCCATCTGGATCACAATCCCGGCGAAATGACCGTCGAGACATTCCGCCGCCGAGTCCCTCCAAACTCCCTGGCCCCGGTAATAGCGAGGCCCACCATTCATGCGTGCGACGTGCTGTAAGAGGGTCATTCGGTGCATCCAAGATGGGGACGAAAGAGCAACAGCTGTTTGTGAGATGGTCTATGGGACGGAACGCACGCACCGTATCGTATACTTCCCACCGAATTCCCTCCAAGCCCTCCGGCCCCAGGCCATGTTCGTTGATGACCTCAATCAGGGCGGAGAACAACCGTTCGAGGTATTCCTCACTCCATAGATACTTCATTACGTCGCCCGGTTGGCTCAAGAGCAAAGTCAGCCCGGGAATATTATCACGTCCCCACTCCTCCCACCTCGGTAGGCTTGCGGCCTCTGCAAGCACGGCTCTCACATTGTCTACGCTCGCGGACGACGGCAGGGGCTCCGCGGGTCGTGGAGGGTACGTCTGTGAGAGCACCAGCGCATCTTTCATCGGTCCTTCTCTCTGCTTGTCGCTCGTGAAGAGGCCAAGGCCGGTCATCCCGACATAATCCAAATCGTCATGTGCTGAAAGAGCTTTGTTGTACGCCGTCCAGAGCCATGGTGCCATCTGATTCTTGATGCTTAGGAGTGTCGGCGACCTCCCTACGTAGGGATCGTCGGAGCTCGAGCCTGCAGGTATGCCAGGTCGAATGCGAGCCCCGTACCCTCCAGGATCTTCGTAGGTGCTTGGCTGCTGAAAGTAGGCATGGGGCCCCTTCGTCTCCCGATGCGACTCCTTCAGCTTCGCGATGCTTTCCACGAGACGCTTAGTGCGACCAGGAGCATCTGGGATGGAAATACTCACTACTTGTCGAACCCCTCTGGTCCTCCGTGCTTTTCTCAGGCCCTTCGCTCGATGTTTCGTTCGTTGTAGATATGCATATACGTGAAGAACTTTCCACGGGCGACGGTTCTATACGTGCCAAAAGAAGCTCAGCATCTCGGAATCGATATAGGAGTACTATAGCTTGGGCGTACGGTTCAGTGCGGAAGTGGATACCCTCAAGGTCCCCCTGGCTCAGGTGATACTGCTTCATGGCGTTCCCCTTTGTAATCTGTAAGTAATAGGATGTAATTGCACGTCTGTCGGGATGTGATTGTTCACGCACCGTATCAGAGTCCCTCAGTTTGGAGGCGCGCCATTGAGACGACGGGTTGGTAGCGGCGGTACTGGCCGAAGGCTGGTCATCTTCAGTTTGCGCGATCGCTCTCTTCTTAGAGCTCTGCTTGTGCTTCCGAGATGTAACATTCTTCGTTGTCGTCTTCGGCATTTCCTGTCAATGTGCCCCCCGTCAATATATGAGTTCGAGTATAGCGCAAGAGGACGGAAGTCGCTGCCCAACAGATTCGCAGGCTAGAGGTCGCTAGAGACGCAATAGACCTACACAAAGATAGATCAACGATGAAAGAGAGTAAATTGCAGCAGTTCAAGGCGAACGGGTAAGGACAAGCAGACGAGAGCGAACAGGACAAGAGAAAGGAGTCCAGACCCCGTTGACTACCAAGATGACGTCAGCCACAGCCTCGGGGTCCAAAGAGCAACGAGCTCAACCGCATACGAGCTGAGCCTGGTTATCCACGTATGCTCGGCTTAAATTTTCACACTTGTCGGACTATTCGGTGAAACGAAGCTTGATATTCGACTGGAGCTATGTTGGCAAAGCCGACCAGGCTCCCGGCGGGGTGCATTTAAAGTAATGCCCGTCTACCTCGACCTGCGCCGCCCCGCTCGAGGTGCATCTGTCCTTGGCCAGCTCAATAATGCCACATTGCCTCTCTATCGATGTAAGAGACGATAGCAGCTAAACTCCGCGAAACGGGAAGCAAGGAAAGTAAGTAGTGTAACCGTCAAGTTTGGGTCTTTCTAAACATATACTTAGACGTCGTACAACACGATATAAAAAATACAGCGAATATCCACTGCTGACAGAGAACGATGTTAAGCAATCAAACAAGGGACTGCAGGAATGTTCGACTCACTAGACTGTCACCACAACAATGCCTTCGCGGTCCTGTCGTCTCCAGGCGCATTAGCCTGGACGGACGCCCACAGTGCGGTCTCCCTGAGGATGCCGCAGCGGAAGCATCTCATTGAACTGTTTCCCTGCAGGACACTTGGAGCGACAGGTAGTTTCGAGGGAGATGAGCCGGACATCGAGCCATTCCGCAGCGGGGTCGTTCGTCCAAATCTTCTTGCCCCGATCATAGCGCGGGCCATCAAGACCTCGACGCACTGTAGGGGGCTGTTTAAATGCCGTTCGACACAGGGAAAACCATGTAGACGTACCTTGTCATACACCTCCCACCGAATACCCTCGAAGCCCTCCGGTCCCGTTCCGTGCTCCTCAATGACCTCGATCAAGGCGGTAAATAAACGCTCCAAGTAGTCGTCGCTCCATCGGTACTCGCAAGTAGGTTCTCCGTTTTCGTCGTAATCCGAGATGACCGCCAAACCTGGCAGGTTTTGCGCACCCAGTCCTTCCACTGAGGAAGGCTCGCTGCCTGCGCAAGCACCACCCTCACCTTGTCCACGCTCGTTGACGATGGGAGCGGCTCTGTCGGACGGGGGGGGTACGTTGGCGCTATCACCAATGCGTCTTTCATCGGGCCTTCTCTATCCGTGGCGCGCGTGAATAGGCCGTGGCTGCCTACTTGAATGCTACCGATACTGATATCCAGCCACTCGTTCATGCTGTCGATTGACGAGAGTGCGTCGTTGTAGGTGGTCCAGAGCCACAGTACCATCCGATTCTTGATGCTCAAGAGGGTCGGAGATAGTATATAGCGATCGATAGGATCGGGGCTTTGAGATGTGCTAGGTTCGAGACGGGCGATGGAAATCCTATCCTAAAGTACGGGCCCTCGTAGGTCCTCGGTTGCGAAAAGTGAGCATCGGGACAGTGCTTTTTGTCGTGCGCCTCCCTCCTCCACTTGGCAAGGCTTTACGCGCAATGCTTAGACCATACAGTGAAAGGCGGCAGACTCGAGACCGGACTCACTATTGGTCGAACTCGAACTCCTCTGGTCCTCCGTGTTTCTCCCA
Source organism: Ganoderma multipileum BCRC 37180 (assembly GCA_000338015.2). Classification (NCBI taxonomy): domain Eukaryota; kingdom Fungi; phylum Basidiomycota; class Agaricomycetes; order Polyporales; family Polyporaceae; genus Ganoderma; species Ganoderma multipileum. The sequence goes on from BACB01003235.1 coordinate 58,012, forward strand.
GGCTCCTCGCTCGATATCCCGCTCCTTGTAGATGTATATGGGTGTGGCGATACCGTTAACGATAGTCAATCATCAGAGTACCTCAGCGGTCGAGAGAGCGCGTACAGCGGAGCCTTCCCCAGCAATCGTTGCTTCCCGCTCAAAGACTATCTTGAGGAGGTCCGGATGCTAAGGATCTACTAGATCGCGCGCCAGATAGACTGCGTGCTACTCAGAGAAAGCGGTCGACCTTCTTGATGGCAGCACTTCGGTTCGCGACGTCCAATTCCACCCTCATTAGGGTTATCTCGTTCCACGATGGCCTTCGAGGAACTCTTTTGACAAGGAAGCGGTGAGATGCGCGTCTCCAAACTGATGTTGGCATAACGTACCTGAAGCCTAATCGATCGCCGACTGCGATCACCATCTCGTCGAACGGCCCCCACAATCGAATGACGTCGGAGTACGCATACGACATCAAGTTTGACCCGCGGACTACGCCCTGATGAGAGCACTACTCCGAGTGTAGAGCCCGGAAGCACGCAGAGTGGAAGTACAACCGCCGACAGATCCCTTTTGCGATGTGGGTCTTGGGGACTTGAGGGGGAGCCGAGGTGCACTAGTAGGAGTATTCGCATAGTTAGAACCAGATGAGATGAACGAATCAGAGCAGACGCACAGGTAGGTGGAGCTGTCTCACCGGCCATGATTTCCCAACCCTATGCTCTCCATACTACCATCTGCTGATGGGTTGATAGAAGGCATCCCTAGTGGTGTACGGTACGTATGGGGATATAGACCTTGTAGGAAGAAGCTGAAGAACACGAACCTTCATCCAGTTCACCGCGAGCCTCTCCCACGTCCCACACAACACCATTGAAGATTCGGAAGTCTGAGACACACGAATCCAGTAAATACTGGGAATATATTGAGGTATATGGGGTGTACGTACCTCAGATCCTAACGAAAACCTGAGTTGTGCCAAGTGGCCTTGTCAAGGGGAGGTATTGTTCCTTGGACTGTCGCCTCCGAATCGAAGTGGGGGTTTCGAGAGTGTGTTCATAAGTGGGAGGCTTTACGTCTCACGAATGAGACCGAAAATATACTGTGGCGAATAGTGGAACAGTTTGAGCAAAATAGCCTAGTGACAGAGGACACGACGGTCGAGGGTCAAGAGCGAACGAGAGTAGACGCCAGCGCCACGATGCTTGTCGGGCGTCTCGGCCCATGCTCAGGCCGCCCGCCCAACTTTTCTGTGAGACCACGGGTTCGATGCCAAGATATCCTTTCTCTAATCACTTCAGCCTCCAGATTTAAGCATGATGGTTAAGTACTATGTACTTTTAGTAAGGACGTGCATGCGGCAAAGTGCTAGAATAGCGGAGAGCTCGAACAAAGCGGTGCCAGAGTCCTGTCATGGTCATCCCGGACGTGGAACCCCCCCCCTCCCCATGGTGGCGAATATTTTCAGACCTCGAGGTCGAATACTCGTTGTCAATCTTGTATCAAGGAATTTCCACTCAAACATCATTGGCAATGCTTGAGGTGTGCGAATTGTCCTATCGGCAGACCAGCGACCTCGTCAGCGACAATGTACTGTTCTGAAAGCCGATCCCGATATGACTGAGTACGGACCGTAGCTGTCTTCTCAGCGATGTTGATGGCCAAGGTACTCGACCCCTAGCAATCATAGCACGGAATAAATATTCAGCGACAAAACCTTAGCTCACAATGAAGGATCACTTACTCCCTGCGAATCTAACCCGGGCCCGGGAGCGCTGCCCTGGTTGTTCCTACTTTGTAAGGTCGGCATGTTCAGGCGGTTGAGGATGTGGGTGCTCAGTTCGACGACATTGCTCGCATCCTCCCTCATGGATCTTTGTGCGTTGAGTCTGTAATACATGGCGGGCTCAATCCAAGTTTAGTATCGTAAGCTTGGATGGGAATGGCTTACGTTGCAAGAAGCGTGTTACAGTATACTGGCAGTGGTCACTGTTAGCGGGACTTCCAAATTCGCGAGAAGCGACTGTACATACATTTACCGACGAGAAGCATGAATGGTATGAAAATCGAGCGTTCCGGAAAAGCGACGAACTGATCATTAATGAGGTGAGTAAAGAGAGGTTTTCGATAGGACTTTAACGCACAGTGATTGCAGCGCAAGCTTGACAAGCCCTTGTTCAAAGCAATATCAGCAGGCGTGCTTGCCCACTATATACGTTAATGACAACTTTTACGCTTACGCAGTAATACCGCCCCGGTTCACGCTGTACAAAATCAGTCGATCAATCATCGAGTCAGTCCTAGATCAGACCACTATTAAATTAGAATACAGCTCCTCTTGTATCTTGAATGGCGAAAACATACCTCCTGAAGCTGGTACGCTTTGAGTGAAGGTAGTAACAAAGTGCTACGGTAATAAGGATATCGCATATTGCACTCAGGCCATTTGCGAGGCCCCCAGTAATTCGCAAGCCACTGGATTCAAGCGAAAATACACGGCCCCCTGTGTAGCTATTGGAACGAGAATTAGCACGTTCGTTAACTAGCATGCGATGCATTGCCGGGTTTCGATACACATACAGGTCCGCAGATAATGCTAACATTAGATGGAAGTGTTAGCTGATCCTAAGGACCTGTCTCATGCTCACGACGTACCTATTCCGGGGCCTGTGAAGGCGCAATTTCGAGGGATGAGTACTATAGACTACCAATGGCTCTGGTTGCCTACGCACCCAATGAGCACAAATCAAGTATAAGCTAGCCCAAAGTGAATTACATTTCTTGTCTGAATGGGAAAGGACACAACTTACAATACTACCGACTAGTATGATGTTCCGCTTGCTTACTGTGCCAAGACAGGTCAGTATCAATTCATTGCAAATGTAACAAACATGACTTACGAGCCCAAAGGCGGTGCGCGAAGAAGCTTGTTCGAGTAAGAAGGTGCGCTGACAATTTCGGAACTAGGTGGTACATACCCTTGAGTAAGTGCTGCGATCAGACCCTAAGTTTTGTCAGTCCAAGCATCGAACATTGGTTCATGTCAATAAGTGCTCACTGCGGTGATATTTTCGAGCTAGATGTTCAGAATGTCAGAATAGTACATTCATTTGCTTTCCGAACATGAGGGCACTCACCGCCAATGTACTGTCATAGACTTCAATAAGGAGACAATGGGGGAAGGGACCACGAGAACTCACCCAGGCATCTTGAGAAGTAATAATGCATCTCCGAAAGCAGTTACAAAATCCCTATAAATCCCCATGATAGTGAGCACCATTCCTATGGTGTCGAGGATACTGTATGCGGTTGTAAATAGTGTAAAGAGTGCCCTTGAAGTTTGTGCACGTACAGCAAAGTTGCAACCTTCGAAAATAATGTCAGTTGACATTTCTCAGATATGTGATGCAAGACTGACAAAGGACTTTATCGCTGTGGAATCTCTCGCGCCATTCCGGAAATACGTGAAGGTCTGCAAAACGGTGATACTGTAAACACTGATATGATGCCACAACAGGTTCAGTAGATATATAAGGAAAGCTATGACAAAAAGGCTCACCCAACGGCGAAGGTGAAACCGATCAAAGCCCAGGAAAGCGTCTCCTTAATCCTAGATTGGATGGCAGGTGTCATGCCAGGGAATGAGCACGGAGAGTCCATGGTCCAGAGAGAGACGAGGGGTAAGGGTCAATGCTGCGGCATATCCCAGGAGTCCGCTGTACTTATGCTACAACCCATCGGAAGCCAGGATATATCACATCGGATTCTATGCGTTCTCATCCGAGCACTTTGATGTAGATTCCGATGCCTAAAATCCGATGAGGGGTGGTAGGTTCAGCCTCAAGGACCGGTAACAATCAGTCGACATCGGGAGTTTTGAGATAACTCACAACCACATCGTGAGGAAATGGACACATTTGAAAGCTTGGCTACTGATGACGTCTCACGATGTGCCTTCCGGTAGGCATGAACCTAGAACATACAATAGATGTGACTGTCGACAGTAGATGAAAACTGACCATGCCTGGGGTGTTGCTCGTTCATCGCCTTCGGAGTTCCGATGCTTCTGAAGAACATGAATATTAGTGAACCCTATCAAATATCCTGGGTGGAGACTTCGTACGGATAAAATCATAGGTCGCACCAATCTGTCGCTCAGGCGCCGTCTCACTACTGCTGGTGAATGTCCACTGTGTACTGGTCACGAATCAATACCTCCCAAAGGTGTGGAGCTTCTGTAGTGAGCGCACAACATCATCCCATAAGCGCGCATGATTTTGCATCCATCTACGCACTCACTGCCACTCTGGCCTGTCTTGATCGCAGCACAAGGTGGCGCGAGAAGAGCCATATACTCGCACACACATGCGCGCCGGGGAAGCCCGAGAAGTATCGCAAAGAAGGTTTGAGAAGCGTGTTGCCAGTAACTCCGTCTCGGTTCTCCGGAATGCTCGAGGTCGAATCAGATGAGCTTTCGGGCCAGTACGCTCCCGAAAGATGTGATCAGGGAAGCAGATAGGATTTAAGTTTCAATAGTACTCCAGGAAGGTGATCGAGAGACGCCCACTCGCAACGCATGGTACGTTTTGAGGACACGCATAGCTTGCGGGATCGTGATGATCTTGTGCAAACTTCAAGGATACTGGTATTGACCTGGGATTCGTACGTGAAAGGCACTGCGGGAGCCCCGCTCAACGGCGGACCAAACCCCGATCGTCCATGTACTGGGCAGCGTAGTCACCGACATTCCTGCCAGGGAGGCTCGCGATGCCAACATAAGCGGTTGAGGACTGTTGGCCCACGTTGACGCAGTAGTTTATGCTGAGGGCAGCGTCGACGTACTACATGTTCTAGATTACAAGTCCTCCAACTTGCCGAGGCGCGGTGACAGTTTACTCATCCACGTACGCCTCGTTCCAATTACGGGCAGCCCATCGATCCCAGTGCAGTAGTCCGAGGTGAGCTCCGGCCATGATCATTGAAGTTCCGCCAGAATGACGTTTTCACGGCGAATATCGAATCAGCCTGAATACCTCGCAACAACAGTCCGTACGGGATGTTGAACGTACGAGATGCTTCGCCAAAGCGCTACACCACTGATACTTCGATAAATCAGTGCAGAGGTGATGGTTAGTGGGAAAGCATCAATGCATGGGTCTACACCGACGGTCCCACTGCGTTGAAGCGCTCGGCACCAGCTTTTCGGGCGAGAGCATGCGCTCATCACCCAACTCGATATCAACCCTCAGCCATACTTGAAAGATTGAAAGGCCACTGTGCTACGCATAATCTTGTGCTAGACCTTGGATGATGTTCTCATAGCTGAGAGCCACGTTCTGCGAGTCTGGGGCGGCGACGAGGTAAGCGATTGAAGCTTCGACTTCTCGGAGATACAAAAATCCGGCAAATGATCTGGGGAGCACAAGATAGAAGTGATACTTGCAGTACACAGATGAAAGGTATCGAAATCCGGGGAAGGACGAGACGGTCGCTAATAGGCATAAATGTTCCGAGTACAGGGAGAAGCATGAATCAAGCCATCGCGTCGCGGAGGAACGTGGCCCGTTGCATGGGGCACAGCGAAGGACTGGGATTGGGGCGTATACGGGGCTTGGGCGCCCGACAAATTGTGGACCTCTGCCGACGAAGAGGCGACGGCAGATCCAAGCTGAAAGACGAGTTGAACTCCGACTTGCTGCTTCGAGGGGACATCGGGAGCTGTAGCGTGACGAACTTCAACAAGCAGGTGCGGCGCACCGGTGAGAGGTGCCCTCGAGCCACTTCGTGAGCAGGACGTCATCCTCTTCCTGTGACGATATCGTCTTTGCGTCACCCCGGAGAGAGAGTTCCACGATCATGAGTTTCAGAGAAGCCGAGCCAGGCAGAAAGGCGCACCTCCTGGACCTTGAAGGACTCGAGCTGTGAGTTGTACAGGTCGCGAACAACCCGTGAGGTCGTCGTCACGGTTCTTGAAGCGTGCAGCTACGAGGTGACTCTTGAGATCTGCGATGCTGTCATTCCTGTGCGCGAGGAGGGTCCTGTAGTTAGCGGTCTCGTCGTCCTTCAAACGATTCTTCTGATCTTGCATCTGTACCGGGGAAAGGCGAGCACGGCCAGAAGCGCCTGTTCTGCCTGTTTTCTCTCGCTCTCGACTGCGGGATCGAGGGCTGTGGTGGAGGTTGGTCGCTGTCGTGACAGTTCTCTGGCACCAAGGGAGATCTCCGCGCCGGCATCGTCGTTGGCAGCACGGTCCAAGTTTTCGATGGGCTCGTTGACGGTTTTCTTGTGTGCGCAGATGTAGGGCACATGGCGAGGCGTGTCAGGGTGAAGGCAGCGGCAGTTGCGGAGCTCCCGGATGGCAGCATAGAGGACGGTGGCGATACGGTCGAGGTCACCGGCGCTGCAGCAGCACAAGTGAAATCAGCACAAGTCGAAGGAAGGTGACCGGGAGCAGTCTCACGCTTTGATTAAGATCTTTCCATGGGTTCCCGAATGGGCGAGAAGTCGGCAGTTCGTCGGGGATAGTGGAGACCGAACCCTTGATGCCGTCGGTCTTCGCTCTGACGGCAGTGGTGTTCTTGCTGCCATCAAAGTTCTGCACGACGGCGGTCGTCCATCCTAAGCAGGGACCAAGCGGCGACAGAAAATTCGAGTTCGGCTCTTGCCTCCCGCTGGCGATGACGGCATCGCAGTCTACCAGCGTCCTCGGAGCTTGGTCTGAAACGTTGCTAGTTTGTCCTATGCATGCGGCGCGCCCATGATAGAACGTTGGGAGGGTGTTGAGGAGCGCGTGTTTCAGTCGTCACCCGCATATCACAAGCCTTCTCCGAGCGAAGAGCAACATCATGGCGGTGAGCTGACCCAGTTCGAATACGAGGAGTCATCTATGTCAACTTCCTCGACCTTGGCCTAGACTTCCGCCAGTGTGCGGACGAGGCCTGGGTCTCAAGCCTTCAATCCAATCCTTTCGACCGTCTTGTTGATTTCCGCATTGTCCTGATGCACATCAAACTGACAAATCCTGCGCCGTCCATGCAGGGAGGCCAGTTAAAACCGTCCACGTACCGATAGCGTCATCTTGACCGTCACCCGTCCCCTGATCTTCTTCCCACCTCCTCCCCAACGTCCACGCGTGCTACGACCATAATCCGCCTCTTGAACCCCTACAGTTCTTGGTCGCTGTTGCGCAACAATGACATTGGAACGTACTAGGCTCAATCCTCCCGGGTTGTCGGAATGATGATGTAGGACCTGCGTGCATCTACGACCCTTCGAGTGAGTCGCGCGAGACTCATCGCGATTGACGTTGCCTTGTAGAGAGAGTAAGGTGCCGTCCATGACGCCTGCCCGAGCTCTGGACGAGAACAGGGATATTGCGCTCACTTACTTGATAGGTTTGTCCTCCGGCATGAGCATGTTCCCCTCCCTCTAGAGCGCACGGCTCACCCGTTTCCAGTCGCATTCCAGTGTAGGAGTCGCTCTAACGCGCATCTGGTTTCAAGGTAGACGACGTCGGCGAGCTACGCGGATGAGAGATTACATCAGATAGGTGAAATGAACGGGAAATGTGAGGGGATTCATGGAACACACTCATGATCGCGCTCGCAGCGAAGACCTACCCCTCAGTTGGTCGCACGGATGGATCTCACATCTTCGTCATCCCGGACGTCGGCCATCTAACGGAACCTAGAGACACATGTAAGAGCGCCGATAGAGAACCAAAGCTAACAATTACCTTCCAGTATCACAGGCTTATGGTGGAAGGCGTTCCGGGCGGATGAGGAGACTAGAGGACGCGAGAGAGATCAAACAAGAGACTGCAGCAGTTCGAGGACGTAGCGACTCGGAGTATTGAGCTGGACGCCATCCGACGAGTAGTCCACAAGGACAAACGAAGAGGGAAAATGAAGGAGGTTTTTGCGAAGATGGTGTGTACATTGAATGTCCGACGGAAGGGCGGGAGGGAGACCTGAGACCCAGCGAGTACGTACTCGGCTGGGCCTGAAGCGCTCACGCGACAGCGTTGATTGGCTGTCAGAGGTTCGGCCGAACATCCAGTCGCAAGCTCCAAGTTCGAGCCCCGGCGTCTCGAATTCATGCCTTGAACAAGTACTTACTGACACCGAGTTCTCGGGAGCCCATAGATTAACTATGCGTCTAAATTATATCGTAGCTACTAGCGGTGCACCACTAGGGCACTAGTAAGGATCCGCCGATATTGTATTCAACCTGAACTTGCCCGTCTGAGCTTCGATTCTTCCTCACTCTGCGAACGTCCCTCCGAGTGTTAGGATTCCGGAGGAAGACCACGTTCTACGCGTCACCGTCTCCATTCCGCATATGATCAGAGTCCTTTGATGATTCCGAACTCGTCAGAAAGAATATGCGGCTTTTTGGAGAACCGGAGTATACGGACCATTGCCTTGCCAGCGGAAATGTCTATGACGAAGGCCTGCGTGGTATCGCCACCCGCCTATGGAAAGCTAAGAGAGGCACCGGACCGCGAATGTCACGATATACTTACCTCTGAGGGCACTCCCCGGGAAGCCCCATTTCCTGTGGTGGACACGCCATTGATGCGGTTGAGGACGAGGGTCCCGACTTCTATGACATTGTCTCCGTCTCCTCGCATGGCCTTTCGTGCGTTGAGACTGTGCAAATTGGTAAACATCGTCGTTCCAAACTTTTCCGGAGACTGGCATACGTTGCGAGAAGTGTAGTAAGATACACTAACGTCGATCGTCAATATGGATTCTAGAGCCATGAATAGCAAGCACCACGTACACGTTCCAATCACGACGGCGAACGGGAAATGGAAGAAGCGTCGCGGGAAAGCAACAGCCTGGCAATGTAAGTCAGCCTATAAGAATTTTCATATGCAAAAAGGTTCGCACAGTGATAGTCAAACAAGCCTGGCAAATGCTGGTCTCGAAAGCAACGTCAGAAGCTAAATCAGTAATTCAATGTAGCAATGGTTTTCGCCGAACTCACGAAGTAAGGACTCCACGATTGACGGCGTATACAACCAAGCGGTTGATCATCAGGTCCGTTCTACACAGGACAACGGAAGTAAATTAATCTATAATACTCGACTGGAGAGTGGCAACACGCACCTCGTGAATCCGGTCCGCTTCGAGCGAAGATAGAAGCAAAGCGCTGCGGTGATTATGATGTCGCATACCATGCTTGCGCCATTTCCAACGCCTGTGAGAGCCCGCACCTCGATCGTTGCACCCGAGGTGATAGAGGGGGTTGAGTAACTGGCATATGGTAAAGTAAGCTATATGCTGGGCGTTGGAAGGGAAGAAGGGTCGCAGCCATGCAATGTATGTATACCTACAAATGCACGGATATTACTGACAGAAAAGTTAGCTATTATACGATAGTTGAACTCGGTCGGGTCCATGTGACAGCCGTACCTAGCGCAGGACCTGAGAACGAACACATGTCAGAGCTATCGTTGTCCGGCCTTCTTATTCCGACCAAGCTACTCACCGAGAGCGACCAAAGCAAGAATAATCTGGTAAATCCCGAAATCAGTCCGATGCGTGTCCAAATACGATGGGGAAGTCATCGTACAATGCCGCTTACGAGAGGTATGTTTCGCTTGCTCACTGCAAACGGTGAGCAGTCATTTTATCTCACATCATGAGTAGAACTTACGAGCCCACAGGCGATGGGCGAAAAAGCTGGATAATAGTGGGAGAGTCAGTTTACGACTCCAACGGATCTGATGTAAGCACATACCACTGTGTCATTGTCCCAATCAAGAACTGGACCCGGATCCGTCGTTAGCCTGAAATATCACGGGAAACTTTGGGCTTGGCATAGGTCTCACCGTTAACGCATTCTCAAACTAAAAGTGCTATAATGAGCTTCCTCTTATAATTCCTCTAGCTTAATAGTACCTACCCCGAGAGAACTGCCATGGAAGTCATTGAGAAGCTGAAAGCATTACTGAGCAGAGCGTAGCAGCTTACCGAGGCGGTGTGAGGAGCAACAATGGATCTCCTAAGTCGGTTACGACCTCCCCGTACAATATGGACACAGTCAAGGCCAATGAGACCGTGTCAAGGATGCTGCAAATACTTGTATCCGATGCCTCAAGGTATGCTCCGTCGGTGTACGTACAAGAGGAGTGCAACCTTTAGAGATATCAGCTTAACGTTGCTGAGCTTGAGTTGGGGCCTTACTTACAAAACATCTCAAGGCAACCGAATCGTCCCGGCTATTCCGGAAGTATATGTATGCTTGCAAAACGGTGATACCATACAGGCTGCGTTGCGACGGGATGAGACTAGAGTGTAACATTTGAGGGGGAAGAGCATATGGTAGGACGTACGCGGTTGAGACGACTACGCCAATGAGTCCGCATGCAAGAGCTTCCTTGACGCTCGGAAGAAGCAAGGAAAGCGAGGCGTCAAGTTGGACCGTTGGCTCCATGACGGGCGGGAAATACACATCGAGAATGAAACGGGATCCTAGAAACCATGCTTATAAGGCACGGCGGGAGTGGGCGCGATACGTAAGGTTTCTGGCTATCCACACAAGGTTTCGGGGTGGCTTGCCAAACTGTCATTTGTGCTGGCCATGACGTAGATATCAGGGCGCGGGCGCGAGAGGTGATGATGAGTACGGGACGCAGTCAAGTTCAAAAAGGTCCCGCACCAAAGCGTGATCGCAATGCACCTGGGCTGGAACCCGCAGAAGAATGTACCTAGATGAGAGCGAGAGATCAGTTACCATTACAGACTCGGACGGCTTGCCCTCACGTCTAGGAAGGGAAGTGGGAATGAGGCGGTCTTCGCGCAGCGTTTTGAAGGCGGTCTTTAACTAGCGGATACATGCCAAAGACCCACAAGATCTGTCGTCGGGAAGGTTTGATAAACATACGACATTCAGGCCACCCTGCTTCAGTGTGGTACTGGCACATCGACCTGTCCACCACAATGCTCCGAGGATTGACGTGGTACATTGCGGAGGCTGTCCAAGTGACTAACAGATTCTCCACCCTGTCTCCGCCAACCCGTACGCGCCGACCACTTCACGGGGCACAGTACAGCCGTTCTAGGACTTGTCACTCAAACGCTAACATGCTATTCCGCAGGAAGCGTACCGGGAGCAGAAGACTGCTGCCGAGTGATCTTGTAAGTTGAAGGCCGGACTAAGGGCGCATGGGACCCTTTTTCTTCCACGCGCTCGTGGTATAAAGTCTTTAAGCTATGGGGAGATCAAGATCAGCGTGCGGATGATAACAGAGGACGAAGAGAGTGCTTACTACGCCTGAAACCCACGGGGATAGCGTACCACTCCTACGCCTTCCATTTGAGATTGCACTCCTTGGACAGGTACATATCGCGTTTCTTTCCAGCGGTTCGAGACTCCTCTCCAGCTCAGGGCCCTGCAAAGGACGTGGCTGCCTGCACACTATGTAGGTGAAGACGCGACGTGGGGGTTTTGCTGGTATCCTTAGGCATGTCTCGAGGTGTGGCGAGAGGTCGTCGTATAAACCTGAGACGGGCTTGTTCGAGTGGATGAGCACAAGTACCCCAAGTAATAAAGAGACAAGGACTCACGTGTGCGATGCGACGCGCCTGTGGCGCTTATACGACAAGGCGTCCTCCGAGTGGCCGACAACGCTTCCCTCACTCTGACCCCCTTCCCCCTACTAGAGCCACTCCACAAGATGCCCAAGGTCGTAGAGAAGTCTTCGTCCACGAGAGTCCACGCGCAGAGCGCGAAGCAGGGCCTGATATTACAAGCCGAGACCAGCTCCGACCCATGGGATGCTCCTCAATCCGACAATCCAACCATCGGGTGGCGTGAATCAATAATACCTGAAGACGTAACGGTACGTCCAAAATGGTTCGTTTTAGATGGTAGCGGTGACTCACGTAGGTACGAGCACGCTGCAGATATCTAAAAACATGGCGTTCAAGCAGTACCGACTTAAACCACAGGACCTCGACGGCCTTCCGTTCGAGATCAAGCCGTAAGCCCAGCCGTATCTCCCCATGAGCCACAAGTCCCTGACACGTACGAGGCAGAGGACAGCTCGGAGGCTACCCTTGCGACAGGTATCTGTACCGAGAGCGCGATGTGGAGCGGAAGGCTTGGGAACGCCACGGGGGACCAGAAGGCTTTGATGCCTAGTAAGTTCGACTATCGACTAGAGAAAGGGTATAGAGGACTCACTGTACAATCGCATACAGCCTAACTATGCTGCGAAACCGATATGAGACAAGGGCCAAGAAGCCTGGCAGGCGGTGGGTCCCGTTCCGGCAACCTTGGACCTACGACATCGGTATTATCAGAGGATATCGCCGCATACATATGCGCCACCGTGACTCTTGTTGCATTTACGTCCAACCTGTGTTAGTGTACGCGAAACAAAATCTCTGCAAGGGCTGGCGACGTACACTGTTCATCGAAAGCCCGACTGTCGCACGGGACACAGGACTCGAGTGCGGGAGATGTTGAAGACGTATCGATCGTCATAGTCATAAGTATTCTGCTTGAGAAACGGGTTAGAGAGTTTTCAGAGGACGGAAACGGGCACTTACAAGTGCGCCAACAGCATCATGGTGGGGAAATTGGGGCAAGGTGAACTGTCTGGAATGAGAAGGCGGTACGGTACGCATTTGAGAGGATTTGAGCTGGCTCCTGCGTGCACAGCGGGTCGAAGGCGTGGCCAGAAATTCCGCTTGAGCTCGAGGCTTCGCAAAAGGAGATGATACGGGGAGATAATAGTTCGGAAAGCAGGCGATGGTGTAGAAGGTGGCTCACCAACGGTTAAACCCGCAGCGACGCCGACGATATCTCCTGGAAAACGAGACTAGTCCTCAGCCCGATACCCGGACAAAAGGTTCCGACCGCGTGTTGCAATCTCTCAACTTGAGGGAAGAGGGAAGAAAAATAGGGTGTCGACGCCACGAAGCTTTGAAGCCTTGACGGGAAACCCCGGGACGTGAGGGCTTCGGTCTTGGTCTGATGATGAATGCCGAGCGTCGGATTCGCAAGCGATGAGCAGTATTGCAGGTAGTGTCTGCGAAGAGAGCGCGTACAATGAGTTTGCAAGACTAGAATTTCGTGCGTGTTGGGGTCAGGGGAAAACAGGCAGGCCGCAGCGCCAGGGTGTACCACGTGCATCGCTTCTTCTTGCGTCGCTTCGGCCACAGTGGCCGATAGGCGCGCAAACGTCGTTTCCTCACTCGATGGACGACATTGTCCCCGCATCTGGATTCTGCACCCACATCCACCACGACCCGGTCGGTGTATGCGTCATTGCGTGGACGGGCGAGCAGTCAGGGATGCTTTGGCGCAAGCTGAGCGTTGTCTGACTGCACCTTGCAGCAATGCAAGGGGTTCCCAGAAGCTCAGTACAGCGTACGCACAGTTATGGCTTTGCTCCATTCAGAAGACGACGAGGCACCCAGGTAGTCCGTACACCTACCCACCCATCTTTTAGCGGCTGACGATTATTCTGTTTCAGCAGCCTCTCGTTATTGGACTACGCGAGGAGGATCGCAATCGTTGTCATCACTTCCGGCATCTTACTTCGACAGCCTAGCGTCGATCTCGTCCTAGGTTAAACCGGACCTCCGATGTCCCAAGCTCTAGCTGCTTCCAAGCAGGCCAGGACACTGTATATCCGCCCCCACTGTTGTCGTTCATGGACACAAAGTTACTTCACTAAGCCACCGCAGCTCGATCTGGAAGCATATCTTTCTTGCCGCTGAACCGGAGAGGTCAGCTGTCGTCTGGGTTCCGACAGTGAAAGGCGAAAGGCAGTGGGGGTTGGGGTGAGGATTCACTAGTGGGCGAGGGTTAAAGGTGAGTCCCATGCTACTACATGCGCTTGGCTCTCAACGCTGAAACGAGCGGCACAACCTCCTCCCTATTGGCGTACTGGGCAGTTATCCTGGCGTCCACACTGCCCATCTATCGCCGGGATAGTGTGTCGTGCCCACTTCATGCTACTCGTCCAGATGGAGCGCATCCGTGGCAGCCAGGGGGCAGCAGGACGCCCACTCTACTCTTTCGCCGACCCATGAAGTCTGTGCCCCGCCTGCTCATTGTCGTCTCTTATCGAGCGTTATAGAACCTGGCACAACAGTCCAGAGGTCTTCTTGAGTCTGTTGATTCAAAGTTAGTGCTTTCGCCACCAAAGTTCTCGCGTAGTCAGGCTGACAGTGCACGCAGAGAATTGTCCCAGATGGGCGTCCAGCCAAGTCATCACACAGCAAGAACAAGCAGAGCCTACGCGAAGACAGCCGAGATCGTCCAAGGGTACAGCGATAAGATGGTTTACTGATCAAGGAGATTGATACGCTCCTCGTTTTGTGCGTTACATCGCATGTCCAAGGGCCAAGCAGTTCCTCACCTGTCTGTCGTACATCCTGACAGCCTTAAACGTTCAATCCTACTCATCTCTCCAACCGTCTCCTCCGGACCCACCGGTCTTGGACCAAATATCGCTGCAGCTGAACAGTGATTGCCAGCCTCCATTCATCAACTCGACCCACACCGCGTCCATCTCGACCGATGACCAGACGTCTCGTGCCGACTCATGTGGCGCTGACGCTGAACATTCTCTGTTCCTGACACCCATCGTCAGTCTCGCATCCGCCTCCTATGGTCAAGCAATAATTCTAGGAGTACCAGAGCGGATGTTCGGATATCTCACCCGAGATCGTGCTACTGCGCCAGTGCCAGCTCGACACCCTCAAGAAGTGGTGCGTCGCGGGGATTGTCGGCGTCCTCCCTGTACTGCTCTAGCCTAGCCTACGCTCGCGCTCTTTTTCGCCGGGTTCCTCGTCCTCCTTTGGTTCCTCTACTCGGCCGTCGTCGCTATGGCCAGCGCTCTCGCGGGCGTGCTGATGGTGCTGATGGTCGGGATGACTGTTCAACATGTCTTTCGGAGCGACTGCCGCTGCATTTCCCCGCCTGAGCAAGCCTTGCGTTCTTTCTTACGAAATGCCGTGGCCGCAGCCAACATCGCCGTCTGTACGCTCTCTCTCCCTGTACTGTGCTTGCTTCATCGCTTGAGTGCATACTATCTCCTTCCGCACCACGTCTCCAATATCTCAACTGCGCGGCTAGCGTGGATGGTCAACGTTCAACTCCTGCTTGGTGCGGATTGCCGCGTGGGGGTCGAGCGCGGGCCGCGATCCACGCTTCCGACCCCGAAGCTCGACGTCGACACGATTGTTGCCAGCTACTCGTCAATGGTAGACCTGAACCATGTCGCTAGGAGGGCGGTAGCAACGCTCACTGACCTCGATCTGCTCAAAGTCAACCAGTGTTTCAAACGCATCCGTCACGTCCTCTTCTGGCACCACTCCGACTTGGAGCAGTCGACCGACATTTCGGCGAAACTGCTTGGGCGCCTCTCCCACAACGACTCACGAGCACACAACTCCGCTGGCTGCGACCTACGCTGGCAGCCTCGGCGTCTTGTCGACGTATTGAGCAACTTCATCACCCATCTACAATGGACGGTCCTCTGTGTATTGTTGGCTGCGGTAATGGCCACAGGGCGCGCAGCATGCGTCGCAGTCGACTATTTGCTCGGAATATTCTGCAGCCGCGACACGATTCGTCAAGATATGGCGTTGCACGGTGCGTATACACATCGCTCATGCAATGGCATCCATAGCCATCTAACCTGTCTGGTGACAGTTCTCGGAGCAGTCGAAGAGTGGATGGAACGACCTCCCCTTGACTGTCAAAGTCGTCGCAGCGCCGGTCCTACGCTCCAATCCCAGCGCCTCTTCGCCGTCGCTCCCCCAAGTCCGCATCAGACTCAGATATCCTGACTTGATGCCCCGCGGCACTCGAGCTCCTACAAGCCGTCGCTAACATAGCACGAATAGTGCAGGACTTCGGGCGGTGTCGGTAGGCGTCGCGTCGCGTCGATGAGAACGCGCTCTGTCACGCGTGGACGCTCGGCTGGGACGGCTTTACAGTAACTGGGACAACGTCCCGCGACCCCCTTTCACGAGACTCGAGCCACTTCTTAGCGTTGTATACATGTCCCCTACAGGTTAACGTACAAGTCCATATACCAAGATACTTTACATCACAACTCGAGGTCCACATTGCTGTCCATAGGATTAGAAATGAACTTGGTGACAACGGACGACTGACAATGATGGAACTGACTAGGAAAGCACTGTGCGGCTTATTCTAGCTAGTCGTTCAGCGAACTAAACGGGACGGAATCCAACAGACGCATATCCCCGAGGATTGTGTCGCGGCAGCATGTCGTTGAACCTACGTCCGGCAGGGCACTGTCCGCGACAGCTGACGTCCATCTGGATCCCGATCTCCGCTAGCTGGCCGTCAAGCCATTCTGCTGCCTCGTCGGTCCAAACTTCGTCATGCCGATCGTAGTGTGGCCCTGCATGCAGGCATGCGACGTGCTACTCGTACAAGATTGATCAGTCATCGCGCCGGAGACGGGGATGAAGGGTGCAGCACACGCACCGTGTCGTAAACTTCCCATCGAATGCGCTCTAAACCCTCCGGGCCCAAGCCATGTTCGTCAATGACCTCAATCAGGGCGGAAAACAATCGCTCGAGATAGTCCTCGCTCCATTGGTACTCCTCTACGTCCTCTGGCTGACTCGAGACGAAGGACAGCCCTGGAATATCCTCACGTCCCCAGTCCTTCCCCTTCGGTGTACTTGCCGCCTCCCTAAGCACCGCCCTCACCTTGTCCACACTCGGCGACGGCGGAAGAGGCTCCGTAGGTCGCGGAGGGTACGTCCGTGCGAGAACCAGTGCGTTCTTCATCGGTCCTTCTCTGTCTCTGTCGCTCGTGAAGAAGCCGCGACCATACAGCGCGACCGACTCCGAGTTCAGGTCATCGATGGCTGAGAGGGCCTTGTTGTACGCCGTGTCCGGAGCCATGGCACCATCTGATTCTTGATGCGCAGGAGTGTCGGCGATCTTCCTACGTAGGGATCGCCGGAGCCGGAGTCTCCGGGTATGCCAGGGTTGATGCTAGCAACATACACTCCACCGCGTGGATCTTCGTACATTCTCGGTTGCGGAAAGTAGGAGTGGGGGTTTGTCTTGAGACACGATGCTCTTCGCTTCGCGATGCTTGGGATCACGAGATGCTCAGCTCAACTGGAAGCCCACGAGATTGGATCACTCACTAGTTGTCGAACGCCTCCGGTCCTCCGTGCCTGTCCCAAGCCCTGCGCTCGATGTCTCGTTCCTTGTTAAATACACATCGATGTCAAAAACCTTCCCCGGGCTACTGTCCTGCATGCGGTGTCACAAGCATACTCAATATCACGGAGATGGATATGAATATGAACTAGACGTACTGAACTAGACGTACTGCTCGGTACGAAATGGGATGCCCTCGAAGTCGCCCTTCCTCAGGCGATACTGCTTGATCGCCTCGCTCTTGGTAATCTTACGATGGCAAAAGGTAAATTATAAACACGCAGTATTTCTACTCGTTCACGTACCGTATCAGAATCCCTTAGTTTCGAAGCGCGCCATTGAGACGGGTCCATAGTGGTGGTACTGCTCGCAGGTCGGCGCGCATCCGCAGTTTCAGTTTGGGAGGTTGCTCCATTGCGGCTCTTGGGGCTCCGCACGTGCCTGAGGGCTGTACCATTCTTCGTAGTCGTCTTCGGCATGTCCTACCAATGACATCTCCTTCAGCATACTTGCACGCATTATGGTTAAGGCGCGAGAGGACGAACTTGAAAGTTACGGCTGAACGGATTCGCAAGCCAGTTGTCACCAGAGTTGTAGACCTAAACAAGGATGCGGTCGAGGATGGAAGGGTGTTAATGGAGGAGCTTTCGATGCAGCATACCAGGAACGAAAGGTTTGAGAGAAGGGCCAGAGGAGAAGAGCGAAAGGGACTCGAAAGGCGGAGTCCATATTCTGACCCAGGATGACGTCAGCCCGTAACGAAGAGCAACGACTCGATTGTCATTCGTGCACTCCGTTCTTGGTCAGGAGGCCAGTGAATGTTGCCTCTCCGACATCAATGGCAGAGACCGGACCAATCAAACTTCGCAAGCGGGGCTGTCCGAGAGGATGTCCCAGCTCGTGCGTAGAACAACAGTGAGGATTGTATACATCGGACTACGATCGATCCGGACATACAGACGTTGGACAACACAATACAAGAACTACGGGAGTATACACTTGGCGTGGAAAAGTAGTCAGAAATTGAACAGAGGACTGTGAAAGATGTACGACCCACTAGAGTGTGAAATCGATGGCACTTTCACCGTGCTATCGTCTCCGGCGCAATAGCCTGGACGCACGCCCACAGACCGCTTTCCCTGAGGATTTCGCCGCGGAAGCATCTCGTTGAACTGTTTCCCTGCAGGACACGTCTCTCGATATGTATCTGCGAGGTGTAATGACCGGCTGAAAATGGAACGTGCGGGAGTTGCACCACGCACAGCCGTTGGACTACCCGTCCCACTTTCCCAGCCTATTACAAGCGCCCTCAGCCTCAACCTCACGGGTGGACAAGGCCCGGTCTCGGTATCTCGGCATCTTGGGAAACCGTAACGCGGTCACTCCGTGACCTGCCCGTTACACGAGGGAGGCGAACTGACCATCGAGCCATTCCGCAGCGGGGTCCTCCGTCCACATCTTCTTGCCCCGGTCATAACGCGGGCCAACCATCAAGAACTTCACGCACTACGGAAAGTTGTTTAAATGCTGTTCAGCACAGGAGCGAGCCCGTAGATGCCACACATACCTTGTCATACACCTCCTACCGAATGCCCTCAAACCCCTCCGGACCCGTGCCATGCTCCGTGACGACGTCGATCAAGGCGGTAAACAAACGCTCCAGATAGTCGTCGCTCCATCGGTACTCGAACGTGGATTCTCCATCTTCATCTCTACCCTCGATAATCGCTGGACCCGGAAGCTTGTCCCTCCCCCAGTTGTCCCTTCCAGGCAGTTTCGGAGCATCCGCAAGCGCCGCCCTGACCTTGTCCACACTTGCTGACGATGGGAGCGGCTCTGCCGGCCGTGTGGGGTACGTCGGCATCATCACCAATGCGTCTTTCATCGGGCCTTCCCTGTCCTCGGTGCGCGTGAATAGGCCGTGGCTGCCAATGCTACCGACACCACCGTCCAGCCACTCGTTCATGTCGTCGATCAACGAGAGCGCGTCGTTGTAAGCGTTCCAAAGCCATGGCACCATCTGATTCTTGATGTTCAAGAGCTTCGCAGACCCCCGAACGTAGAGATCGATAGGGCCAGAGCTTTGGGATGTGCCAGGCGCGAGGCGTGCGATTGAAATCTTGGGGTATGGGTCCGTATACGTTCTCGGTTGCGGAAATTCAGCATCGGCACCATACTTCTTGTGGTACGACGCCTTCAGCTTTGCAAGGCTTTACGCCCATTGCTCAGTCAGCACAGCGAAGGATAGCAGATTCGAGATCGGACTCACTATTGGTCGAACCCCTCTGGTCCTCCGTGTTTCTCCCACGCCCTCCGCTCGACGTCCAGCTCCTTGTAGATGAACATGGGTCTTACGGCACCCCGAGCGAAGGTCCTAAAGACGGTCCCGATATCATCAGCAACAGAGAAGGAGACGAGCATATATGACGCACTGGTCGGTCCGGAACGGAATCCCCTTTAAATCATCCCCGGACAGTCGATACTGCTTTCTCGCCTCGCTCTTTGTGATCTGATCGATGCGTGCGATGAATGAGACGTGTAGCGGCGGAGCTAATATTTACATACTGTATGAGAGTCCCTTAGTTTAGAAGCACGCTATCGGGAAGGGTCGTTGGCGGCAGAAGTGCCTATAGTGGAAGTAGTTGCGGTGGAAGTAGTTGCGGCCGACGTTGGGTCAGCTTCTGCCTGCGCTTTGCTGCTCTTCTTGGCGCTTTGCTCGTGCTTGCGAGTCGTTCTCTTCGGAGTCACCTTCGGCATGCCCTGGTGATGTACGAACACTCGGGATCAGTACACAGGCATTTTCGAGAGACTAGTGCGGTGCACACGGACCAGGTAGAGTGGGATAGATATTCCCGGAGAACTGGAGAGTCGTTGGAACCTGCGGACGGCACAGGGATAGTGGCAGAGGGTGCAGCGATGGGATGGGGCAGCGGACGCAAGTCCAAGGGAGACGCTCTAACTCCCGCTGCTGACCACATTTTATCATAAGTGGCATGGTACCAGTCAGCGACGGACACAGGCTCCAGTGGTACCACATGACATTGACTCCCACGCTGCGGCTCAAACACCCTGCGGGGAAAGAGACGACTCGGTAACCCTTACGTATGGCGACCTGTGTGCATGCCACTGGCATGTGGCTGTACCGATGGGGAACAACTCCGAGTGGATCCCGATGGGTCAACGCGGCATTCCTGTTTGAGCATTCTCGGAACCTGGAAGTTGGAAACGTCAATTCGTGCACGACATTTGCACGGCATTGGTCAGAGGGGGTCAACGCTTACAAAGACCGCTTTGGGTGCGCCGCTCACGCGACTCGGACCGAATCCTGTGCGAGCGAGGAGCATCCAGACTACCCTGCGGCTCCGAATTGAGCATCGCGATTCGCGACTACTTTGGGTAACCGAGCGGGGAAGGCGGATAAAGGAAATGTTTCCGGAAGGTTCGAGTCGGATCAGGTCGATCCAAACCCTGCGGGCTCTACCCCGCGACGCGTCCTGAGGCCAGCCTGGCCTAAAGCTGTGGGGGAGTCCGTCGCCACGAATCGGACCCGCCTCGTAACCACGGCCACGGACTTCTCAGGTCGTCTTCGGAACACCTAGGTCGCGAGCTCTGCAGCGGATGAAGCGCGATGGCAGTAGCAACAAGAAGTCGCCGCACACGGCGTTTCCTTCCCCCGTGATAGGGATTTCGTCCAATGTTTGCATTCGCGTTTGAGTATAGAAGGAGTATGTTGTTGGGCAACGGGAATAAGCACGAAAGGCGACATCAGGTCCTCGCAGCGCAACTCGATTGGTCCTCACCATACCTTACGAAGCATGACTATCTTGCTCTTCAACGTTTTATAGCTGCCCCGGCGATCGCTATTCAATATCAGCTGAGCTCACTACGTTGGGGGTGTCAGGTGGCAGTCTATTCGCTGCCATCCCATGGGTCAACGTTCACGGCTACACAACACTTTAGCAACGGGTACTCGCGTGTGATGGATCTCGAACGTACAATCATATTCTTTGCTGCAGCTACCCTGGACCATTCATGAATGCGACATACATCTCTGGGACAGAGGATCAGACCCACACGGAAAGGCAGAAGAAGGAAAGCCTGAGACGTACTGCTAGTTCTCTTGCACTATTTCGTGTACGACCCTCGAGTCCTCCCTGGCACTTGAGTGATCTGCCTTCCTCCGTAGAGTCTGTACTCCTAAGCTCTCGACACTCACTTGCCCTATGCTTCTCAACTTTCGGCTTCCCTGCCATCGTGTCTGGGACTGCACACTGCCCAGTCCCTCATTTGTTGAGTCATCGCCCGGCGCTCCATTGCGGTGTACCGGGTTGTGGCCATCGCAGCCAACGTGTAGGCTATCGAACTCCGACTACCGACGAAGGCGTCGTCCTAGGCGACCGGAGAATAGCTCCTCAGCAATAACCCGACGGTCGAGAAAGCATGTGCAACATACCTTCACCAGGCAATGGTGCATCTGCCTCGGAGGCGACGTTGGCGACCCGCACGATATTGAAAACACCCGCGGGAGCTCATGTCCAGATGGACTTGGTGCGAACGAGCGAGTGGTCAACCTTCTGGATGACAGAATTGAGAACGACTTGTGACGCGCGACGCCTCCTTCGCTAAGGTCACTTCGACTCCTCTACTACCCTTTGAGGACTATCAAGGACCACGGAGTGAGATGCGCATCCTCAAACTCATGGCAGCATAGTTTACTTGATGCTGGAGAACTAGATGTGACCGCAATGCCGGTCCCTTCGTAACGCCACGAACCACGCGCTAGTCACTAACGCTACGCGCAGCGTCGAGCACCCAAAGCATGGAGAGTGGAAGAAGAACGTCTCTCGTCCGAAGTATGCGTTTCGCGGACTTGGAACGTGGTCAGGGTCGTCAGTTGAAATGCTTGCGCAAACGCGGCGAACGAATGGAAGCATACTCACTGGACGGTCGGAGCTGCCTGTCGTGCGGTTTCCTAGCCTTTTCTCCCGAGATTTCACTCGCCGCGTGGCGAGTCTTCCGCTGGTTGCAAGCGGCCCTGCCAGTGATGGCGTACAGCGTCGTAGGACACAGACCCGATGTGCAATCGCAGAAGACGAACCCTCATCTATCAAAGGATTTGAAGTCCCTAGACAGACACACAGAGCTAGTGAATCATTAGACCGTCCTAAAAAATCGGTAAATACGCACTTCGGAACCTCACAAATGTCTAAACCGTGCTACGTTGTCTTGCGAGGCCGTTGAAGCGATGTTCAGATCTTCGCCTGCGAATCGGCAAGTGGCAACTTCGAAAGTATGTTCATGTGTGGAATGCGGTAAGTGCCCTGTATTCGATGGAGGTACACCGCAGCCCACAGCAGGATAGGTTGACGAAAAGCCTGATGAAAGAGACTATGACAGCCGAGGGTCGTTGAGAGGGGAGAGAATTAGACGCTAGCGCCATGGTTGCTCTTCGAGCGTCTGATTGGCGTTAGGTCGTCTCAAACCCCAACTACCTGCGCCGCTCGTTGGACGTTCTTTACCCTCGTAGGTCAAGGCCGCGGTGTCCGTGACCAGATATGACGTCCCCATTGGATCCCAGAAGTCCCCAATGACATGTCCAGGACGAGTGAGGCTGGGCGCGACTCGGATGACCTCCGGAAGGACTTCGAGGGCTGGGGCCGCTGGTCCATCCACGTCGTGCACCTCGAGCTCGCCAGACACAGCAACGGCCGCGTCACGATCATAGGAAATTTGGGTAGTGTTTTTCCGTTGCAGAACGAAGGACGAGCAGACGCTGAAACCTAGCAGGTGCATGCAATCATGATGCTCGCCTGTCTCGGTGCGAGCGTGGGACAGGATCTTGGGGACATGCTCCTCCTCCCCTTGACCTGCCCGGAGATGCAGAGCAGCAACCCCGCGGTGCATCCTCCTCTAACTTACCCACCTCAACCTCCCTGGCTTGTTCAAAGTTTGTCTAAGATGTATTTATATTTCAGGCTGAGGCTGACTCGGATAATCCCACTGCATGCTTCAAGATGGCAGAATGAAAACATCCTTTCTCTAAGCATACAAGCGGGCAATAAATACAGTAAATCTCCGAACTGCCAACATTCTCCCAGTCTGACACCCGAGTATCGACAGAGACCTCCGAGTCGTGGAGTGGCGGTGGCCCCTCAGACGGATTCACTGTCGACACTTGATGTGTGCATTGCGCCCTTTGATGGCCCCCAATCTCCGTCAGCATCGTTCAACCGCCATGGACATGTAGAATACATACGACTTTCTTGCCAGAGATATCGATGACGAAGGTCGGCGTGCCCCGGTCTTCCGCCTAGTGAGCATAGGGTGAAATTGACATTCCAGACAGCCTGAGGCACGTTAGAAGCAAAAACTCACACCGGCCCCCACTTGTCCTGTGCTGCTCTGGTCGTCCCCACGTTTTACTGTGGACCCATTCATGCGATTGAGGAACATTGTGTCTACTTCCATGACATTGGTTCCGTCGCTCCTGATGGACCTTTGTGCATTGAGCCTATAGTGGAGAGACCGGTGACTATCGAACTCGTTTCCTGTCTGCTTGGGCTGACTGACGTTGCGAGGAGTGTGTTACAATATACTAATGTCCGTCGTCAGTAGAACCCCCGGAGTGACATAGTCAGATATCCACTTACGCTTTCCGCTCATGAGGGAGAATGGGAGGTAGATGAAGCGTCCCGGCAGGGTGACGGTCTATCCAAACCTTGTGAGTGATAGAAACCATTGCACGTCCGGTAACTCCGAATCACGCACAGTGATCATGTGTGCCGCTTGACCGAGACTGATTTCACAAAAGACAGTCAGTATGTCTGCACAGGTATCAGATCACTCTCATGCTCACGCAGTAAGGCCTCCTCGGTTCACGGCATATATCATTAGTTTGTCGATGAGTGAATCAGTTCTAAGGAGGATTAACATCTGACTCATGCTGCAGATAGAATGCGCAACTCACCTCTTAAACCCTGTCCTCTTGAAGCGCAGGTAATAGCACAGCGCCCCTGCGATCAAAACATCGCACACAACACTCAGGCCGTTTGCCACCCCTCCGAGTGTACGCGTTTCGGATGAACCAAGGAAGAAGAAATCTCTGTGTCTGTAGCTAATGGATCGTTGTGTGTTCAGCTTTCAGGTGCGCCGGAAAGATTGAGGTACACGAACAAAAGCACAGATATGACTAACAACATGCCAAGGATATGGAATATTAGTGGCCAGTATTCTGCTTCTTCGACAGTTGGTTGTATGGACGACATACCCAGCTCCGGAACTGTGCATATGAAATATGAGATATGTCGCGCTCCGGTTAAGTTCTCACTAACACAGACGTACCAAAAGAGCACAAAGACAGGACAATCTAGCAGATTCCATTGTCGAGTAAGTTAGAATCCGAAGACGATGCTGCATACGAGTACCATGTTCCGCTTGCTCACTATGTTACCACGTAGGAGTCACATCAGGATATGCAGCGTTGAGAATGACTTACAGCCCCACAGAAGATGCGCGAAGAAGCTAGCTGACAGTGAGAAAGGCTTCTAGCAGCTTTGAAAATGTGTACATACCACTGTGTCGTCATTGCAATAAAGTTCTATGACTCGGTTAGTTTGCAATGTAGAGCACTGTGAGGTCGCTCTATAGTCACCATTACTAGTTGCTCAAACTGAAAAGGCGATCAGCATCTATCTAGGTAACTATACAGAGATGAGACTCACAGCCAATGCCCTGAAACATGGCCGTCTGTTGAGATAGTACTGGCAGCAAATTGGACAAGGCGAGCTTACTGTTCCTGGGCTACGAAGTAGAACAGGTCTTAGGGCTACAAATTACACCTCAAGTGATGGTAACGTCACTCCCACGTGAAGTCACCGGTGACACAAGTCACCTTTGAAGCACATCTCGTCATGTGATTGAATGACAACATTGTCAACATTCCCACGGTCGCCTGCCTATATGGCACTGAGCGCCAGGCATCCGGGTTTCTCATTTTCTCTCTCTCTTGGCGAGGTCGTCTTGTTTTGCCTCGTCGTCGACACCTCCGGGATTGTTTATGACAATCTTGGACCTGTTCGGTGAGTTCTACTTCAGCTGTTCCTATGCTTGCTATCTTAGCTGCTCGCAGGATCTCCAAACCACCAGTCCACCTCCGCGTCGTGCGCAATGGCCTCGACTGCCAGTGTAATGGGCGAGTCCTGATCCTTTCTCTCCCGTCCCTTGGGGCTGAGATTTAACCTATCTAGGGCCGCGCTGTGAGTTGACTGGGATGTCTCCTAGTGGTGGGAAGGGACATGTTCATGCGTTTGGTGAGTGCATGCGACCATGTCTCATCCAGTGTGCTGATCAGTGTCTTCACAGGGGCGCGCTCGACCATTGCCCCTCACGAGGGGACATCCAATCCCTTGCACACCGGTTCGTCTATTCATTTTGTCGTCCATCATGCGTCGCCCTGATTCAGTATCACAGACGCTGCCATCGCTTCACCTTTGGTTGCTGGAAATTCAGCTCCTAGTACACCAAGGGTGTCGTCCTCTGGTAAGCGGCCCAATTTTCATGAGACTACTGCATGCTGACTGTCCCTCCATCCCGAAATCGCACGTTACCGCACGTTAATTGCTCATTCACCGCACATTTACATCGTACACACCGCACGTCTCGCATCTGTTAAATGCTCGTTTATTCAACGTTGATTGCCTGTTCTCTGCACGCTGGTTGTTGATTAATTGTTCGATGGCTGTATCGTTCGTTCCCGTGACGTTGTCATCATAACAATATATCTCATTGCCACTGTGGCTCCCCAGTCTTCGTGGCGGTATATATAGTCCAGGAGCATGGCTGTCTCCGCGCAGTGCAGCGCAACATCACTCAAGCTCACCTGGATGTAATGCTCAAGTTTGTTTTAGCTGCTGATCCTTCGTATGTGATGAGTGACCGCGTCAGAGCTGGTAACCTGATGGTGAATTGTAAAGTCAGCGAAATTGTGGAGAATTACGGTCATTGGCGCACTGGGCAGCTCAAGTCCTTGGCCCGTCTGCATAACATTTCTCTCACAACCCGGTGTTCTCAGCGGCAGATCATGGATATTCTGAAGAAGCACAGTTGTGATGCAGCATGCCCTGAGTATGGATATGTTTTTGAATTGTTGGGTGCGCCACGAAAAGGTATGCAGGTCGGCGCATCGGCCGCAATTGGGGCATCGTCAGGGCCCAGCATGGGTACAGTAAGGGATGAGCCACAACGTCGGGAGCCCGCGAACACCAAGCATCCAGGAATCCCACCCTCAGAGGGTCCTAGTGAAAGTTTTGACTACCTTGAAGTCGCCAGTGTGGAACTACGGTGATCTATCATTGCTGAGTGGGAAAAGTTGATGTCTACGGCCATGCTAACAGAGAAAGTATGTGCAGTCTGTGCACGTTCTACCCCCATATCGAAAATTGTACACGTTGAGCCGGACACAATTGATTTGATGTTGTTACAAAATTTGGATTTGCCAGCGGCCACCCTACCCAAGTCGTACAATCTACACGAGTATGCGAATGTGATACTTGAACCGAAGGGGATGACAACAACCGCGACAAAAGGTACCTTGCGAATGTATCCCGAATGCTACAATGACTTGAAGCGGGATCAGATGCCATGATTTGCGTTAGCTAATTGGCTATACTACGGATATGATAGCTTACCCAGTAATGTGCTGCAGGCGTTCAAGGGCGCGACACAGCTGGAGCGGATGTTGGTCTCCAGGGCGCGCAGTAGCAAAATCTCGTTCAAGTTCAATGAACTGGAAGATCGTGAGCTTGGGGCACCATCTGCCACCTCGCAGAGGTTTGTGAAAGGAAACATTGGTATACATCCACAAGATTCGACGCACCTGAACAATGTCTTGCCGCCATCTTATGACGAGATCCATGATATGGTATGTGCGGTGTTCGTCGGACGCACACAACCCAGCCTGAAGACTATCGAAAGTCTGCGTCCTGTATTGGTACGAAAACCTGTTGTGCAAACTATGATCGACTTTCTGATTGCAAGGAACCCGCATTATGACACTGACGATGCCTCGGAGTTCAGGGGATTTAGTCAAGCTAACCTGGATGCGCTATTCGGTGAGGGTACAGGAGCTATCACGGAGGGAATCCTGTGCGGCATGGAGGTGGGCCATATAGCGGTGAACGATGCGGTCGAGGGCGCGACAGATGGATATGTACTGGATCCAGATGGCCATCCGTCTTCTGATGATGACAAAATGCTTCTCGAGAACGTGGGGTATACTGATGGTGATAATAGCCCCATTGACTTCCAGGATATGGCAAGACGAGCATTAGCACATTGCTTGGAAGGCCGGAAATTCATCAAATCTCAGGCAGGAAGTAGGCTCATACCGGATTTTGAGAACCCTTCGCTACTCTCATGGCTGTTCCCACACTTGGATCCTTGGGGGATTGGTGGGTTCTTTGAACATCGGCGAAAACGGTCTCTAAGCCTCGATGAGCAGTTAAAGTACCTGTTATCCATGGAGGGCTCACCGTTTCGAAATGACCCAGATTTTGCATTTGTCTACTACAACATTCACCAGAAGAAGGCTGTGTTTGACTCAGTTCGTTTCCGTGTCAAGGCGTCCGAACGTGACCGAGTCATCACTGAACTGATGGCTGTAGATTCCTCGAAGCTAGAAGCCATGATCGCCAGACACAAACAAAATCCCAACTATAAGCCGGAGGATCCTGATGAGGTCCGGATCAACAAGCTTCTACTAAAAGTAAGCACTGTGTCGCATGATCTGCCTGGATCGAATGGGTACAAACTCGCCCTGAGGAATCAGATCCGCTCCTTGATTCAATATGAGGGAACACCTACACTTTTTATCACGTTGAACCCCTCCGATCGCGACCATCCTTTAGTGCGGTTGTATCTCGGCCACGATATTAGGATTGAGGACCATATGCGCGGAGAGGACCTATCCCGATGGCAGAGAAGTGTGCTCACTGCTCGGAACCCAGCAGCCTGCGCAAAGTTTTTCAACACAATGATGACTCACTTTATTCAGGTTATTTTGCGCTATGGCCGCAATGAAAGAGGGCTTTTCGGAAGGTGCAAAGCATACTATGGCACAGTAGAGGCACAAGGCCGAGGCACCTTACATTGCCATATGCTGATCTGGCTAGAAGGTCACCCGTCACCACAAAAGCTCCGTGATAACATAGCTGCATCAGATGCTTACCGAGACCGATTATTCAGGTGGATTGAGTCAGTAGTCAAGTGCGAGCTACCGGGGACAGACAGCGTTGTGGTGGAACAGCCAGGTAGACCAATATTGCGGCCGCAGAGAAGCGCGGAGTCAGGAAATCCACATCCCGGTGCGACGCCCGCACCAGCATTGGAAGCATTCGAGCGGCATGAAGAGTTTGAGGCCGCGTTTAATGCATATGTCACTGACGTTGTCAAGGAGTTTAATTGGCATGAGCACAGTAGGACGTGCTTCAAGTATCTGACGAAAGGGACAATACCTGATGAACCCGAGCGGAGAGACGCGCTTTGCCGCATGCGGATGGATGGGACGACGCGCGAAAAGACTGAAATCGATCCGGAATCTGGCTCGGTACTGCTTCGGAGACTGCACCCGCGAATTGCGAATTACAACAATGTCATTGCATTCCTGATGAAATGCAATACGGACATCAAACACATTGGCTCTGGGGAGGCGGCACAGGCCTTAGTGTTCTACGTCTCGGATTATATCACGAAAGCGTCCTTACCTGCGCACGTCGGACTGGGCGTGCTCTTGTACGCAATACAGCGCACAAAGGAGAAGTTTCCCGATACGCAGGAGGAAGGCATGGCTCATGGGGCGCTAACGTTGACTGTGAACCGTATGATATCCCATCTAGAGATATCCCATCAGCAAGTTATGAGTTATCTTGTCGGTGGAGGGGATGTCTATACCAGCCATACCTTCAAGGTTTTACACTGGGGGTCATTCGATAGGCTATTTCGGAAGTACTTTAGGGAGTCCGAACATGCGCCGGAAGCTGTTGCAGAGATGCACGGTCATGGGCTGGAGGAACCTGAATTAGTCGAGGATACAGCTGAGGCAGATCAGGGCGCACCGGACAAGCAGCGACCAGCGAACGAAGAACTATTCTCCGACCGGTTGCTTAGACCTGATGAGGAGTCGTTCGTCTTGACACTTCAACCTGGATCGATTTCGGCAAGCAATCAGCAACAAGACTACATATATAGGAGTCTAGATCCCGAATTCGAGAACATGCCGCTATACGAGTTCGTTGGTATGACCGAAACGACAAGCATGAAGTATATCAGTTCACGGAGAAGATCCGCCGATGCAGATGGGGAGCAATATAATATGGACATTGGCAAGAACTTGGAGGGACGACGTCGAGCTCCGGGTCGCGATCCAGCTCCTCGTGGTCGTTTTTCATCCCCAACCCACACACAGTATGAGACTCACTTTCTACGGAAGCGATTGAAATGGCGGGTCCCTGTAGTGCTTGGCAACAGCACACCAAGACCAGATAGGTCTGGCAAAGAAAAGGAGTTGTGGGTGAGGATGATGCTCATACTTTTTGTGCCCTGGAGAAAACCATCCAATCTGCGCATGCCAAATGAAAGCTGGATTGATGCCTTCGAGCGGCAGCGTGCACGCATTTCTGTTAGGCACCTGGAGGTAATCGAAAATATGAACGTGCTGTCAGAATGTCGAGACGCTAGAGATGCTCACCGTGAAATGCGTCATGCAGAAGCTTTGGCATTCATGAGTCAAGGCCTACCCGCTGACGGGCGTGAGCATAGTGGGGAAGCGGAAGAGGGGGAAGAGGACTTCGAGCTCTTTGAAAAGCCGGACGTAGTGGACCTGTTTGAGGATCTGAATAGCTCCGCTCCGTCAGAAGAGGCTTTGAAGAATGTTATAGGAGATCAAACCCGCCGTATTCTAGACCTGTGTTACGGGAGCGTTGGTAAGGGTCTCAGTGCGCTACGGGATGTTCCTGCGCCTCGAGAATTAGAAGAAGAGGACGAACCTAGGCTCTTGCATCAACGAGCAACTATGCGACTGCTGAAGCGACAACGCCGGCCGAAAGCCACCGGTGCTTCTGACAACAAGGACTCCTGTCCCCGAAAGAAGAGGAGATACCGCGCGCTGGAAGAAGAAGTCACTCGTGAGAGCCTAGGCGTGACAGAGGAATGAAGCAGAGAAGGCGGAAGAAGTACTGACACACCCGCAGCGGCAGGACCAGAAGCAATGAGGACGTTGATTCGACAGGTTGAGGAGGAGATGGCCCTGGAGACGAATGCCGAACAGGCTTGAGCTTTCTGCATTGTTGCTGAGCACATGAAGGAACCTGAACATTCCAATCAACTGTTGATGTACATCGCAGGAGTGGGCGGTACTGGAAAGACGCATGTAATCAAGTCCATTCTCCGTCTCTTCGAGCTGGCAGGTCGCTCTGGAGAAATATTGGTTGGTGCTCCTACTGGCATGGCAGCGTTGAACGTTGGAGGCTATACAATACACTCATTGCTAATGATGCCCGCAAAGCTGAAAGGGGAGGTGTTAACAGAACTCATTAAGCTATGGGACGCTGTGTGTTACCTTGTCATTGATGAGGTCTCCATGATCGGAGCATCTTTCCTTGCTGATATCTGTCATCAGCTGCAGAAAGCCAAGGAGAATTGGGGAATCGCTGCTGTGAAACCATTCGGGGGTGTCAATATTATTTTCACAGGAGATTTTGGTCAGCTGAAACCCGTCCTCACAAAACCCCTGTTCGATTACGAGTGTATAAACCACCCCGCCATGCAAATAATTCGAGAGCATACTGGAGGTGACAACATGACAGGCGTATTCTTGTGGAGGCAAGTCGAGATGGTCGTGAAACTCACCAAGAATCAGCGGCAATCGGGCGACCCGCAGTACGCGGAGGTACTTGGGCGTATCCGTCTTGGGCTAGGGCGCGCATATGCGGATCGAGAGACCGGGGATCCGAGTGATGTGGACATCCTGCATAGACGTTTGTTAGCTCGAGTTGCCTCGGACGACCCGACCTCTTTGACCAAATTCCGAGACGCACCTGTCATAGTCGGGACCAAAGCTCTGAGAGATGCTATTAATGCGAGAATAATCTACCAGAAGGCAAAGGAACTGAATCACGCAGTGGACACATTCTACGCGAAGGACACATACCATAAAAATGCTGTACCTGACGAAATCCAGAGAGGCCTGTGGAGACTCTCAAGCAGGACCACGCAGGATACGCTGGGGATGCTTCCAATGTTTCCGGGCATGAGGGTCATGCTTCGCGAGAACATAGCATTTGGCAAGCGCCTCGTCAACGGAGCCGAAGGGACTGTGTTGAACGTTGTATACAAAGTCGTCAATGGAAAGAAATACGCAAGTGTGGCCTATGTACACATACTGGGAGCTGGACAAGTATGCGAGGGCCTTGGGGAGGACGTCGTTCCAATATTCCCGGAGTCGGTTAGCTTCAAGGTTCAAATGACTGTGGACGGCAAACCTGTGAGACGGTCTATCTCACGAACACAGTTGCCCCTCTTGCCGGCCTATGCATACACAGACTACAAAAGTCAGGGGAAATCACTCACACGTGCCATAGTTGATCTGGATAGCGCCATGAGTCTACAGGGTGTGTACGTCATGCTGTCGAGGGTTAAAACCCTCGACGGCCTCTTGATCCTCCGTGGGTTCTCCACTTCCAAGGTCTGCGGTCGTCTGTCTCAGGAGCTCCGCGAAGAACTGGCCAGGATAGATCGTCTTGCGGAGAGTACTGCGGCTCGCTGGGAGAAGGGTCAGAGCTCTGAAGAGGGACTTGAGACTCACTGTGCCGTAGATGGTGTTTCGATGGACGTTGATGCGGAGTTCTGATTCTGGGGGTCAGCTGGGGCTTGCATGATGCTATTCGATGTAGTGGTTGTTAAGTACATTGTGAGCACACTCACAGAACCCTGCAAACAGTTATTCGCTCCGTCTCTTGATGTCTGGATGGCCCAAGGTCCGCAGTGAGGGCGCGGCGCTTATAGCACTGCCCCGAGCTGGTAAGTGAGCTTGCGTCGGCCAGTGAGCGGGCCGGGCGGCCGGATCGACACACGCGAGGCTGGGGGCGAGCTGGGGGCCCGAGTTTGTTCTCGCGCGGACTCCTCTTCTTATGCCATGCATTCCGCAGTTTCAAGCACCAGACACTGACCTTCAACTTGCGTCTACGGTGGCGTAAGGACCACCTCAACACAACGGTAAGTGGTTATCTTCGTTCACGGACAACTTGAAGGCTCTTATCCCTTTTCCCGCAGGGTCCTGAAGACACGCCCCAGCTTGTTCTCAAAGGGCTATATCCTACACTATTTATGAGGCGGCATCGATGCAGCACCGATGCCACCTCCAGTGGCAAGTTTCGGGGTCCTCAGCTCTGCAGAGTCCTTTTTCCGATCGCCCTCGCACCCTAGACGTCCGACGTCCATCCCGATAACTTTGTCGGGCCAGACCTCGGCCTGATACCATGTGAGTAATGTCTCGCTACCTCCGGATGGAGACTCCACGCGATTTCTCGGGTGACTGGCGGCGCGCAAGTGTTGACGAATCCACGCGCAGGTGACCGCGAGAAGCTTGTGGTAGTCCGTCTACTCGCAACAGCAATCTTTGGCCACACACGGACTCCCAGGCGCGGTTGTCTCTCTTCTTGTACGAGCCCGATCTGATCACACACATTGCGGAGCTCTTGTAGCTGGATCGTGGTGTGGATATCCAGGTGCAGACGGCCAGCATTGCTGCCCTCGATGCGATGTCTCGGTATCGCTCGAAGATTTAAAACGTCCTCACGACCCTAAATTCCAGGGTCAATCAAGTAGAACGCAAGATGCGGAGGCGCGTGATTATCTGAGTACTTGATTGGATCCCGCACGCACTTCTGACAAATGCACTTGGTCTATAGACTAGTTCCTCCCAATTACATTTCTACTTCTACAGAGTCTCGTCTGCCCTAGCTCACTGGGACTCCTGTGGATATTCAGCAATAAACATAAGACCTTCGAGGTGAAAAGATGTCGTCCACTTGTCAGGGGCCGTAAACTCCCGAGCGTGCGTGACCTCAGCCATGACGAGGTCCCTGAGGCGGAAAAGCGTGAGATCACGACGCGGCTGTGGAAAGTAAAACATTTGCCTGGCATCAAACCCGCCAAACATCTAGGGGATGAGAATAGGCCTTAGTTCCAGTTTTGAATGCACGGAAGTTGAGGCGTTACCGTGTCTGTGCAAGGCCGACTCGCTTCGAGGAAAGGCCAATCTAAAGGGTCATCTAATGAAACGTGAGCTGGTGGTAAGACAGTTCCGCACCCCATGAAGCTTACCGATCAGAGGAGATGACCATGTCACGAGCCGCAACCATGCATTCAAATATCGGTCATTGAGAAACCGCAGGGTCAGCTTGAGGGTCCCGCTGCAAATGTCGTAGGCATTGATGACGCCGGGAACGAGGAGTACGAGCGGCGCGACTGTTCCCCAAAGACGCATCCCTGTAGTGGGGTAGGGGCCCCAACGCGGATTCTCTAGATCTCGCAGCGCGACTGCATGGCCAGGTGAGGGGCCAC
The DNA here is from genome assembly GCA_000338015.2 of Ganoderma multipileum BCRC 37180. Classification (NCBI taxonomy): domain Eukaryota; kingdom Fungi; phylum Basidiomycota; class Agaricomycetes; order Polyporales; family Polyporaceae; genus Ganoderma; species Ganoderma multipileum. The sequence goes on from BACB01003235.1 coordinate 91,792, forward strand.
TGGTGACCATACGGTACAAATGCCTGCGGAGCCTGGTAAGACCTCGATACACCAGGATAGAAGAGGGGACCAAACGTACGCCGTGTCATAGACGAGTAAACCAATGAGGAGGGACTGGCGTCTCGTGCCTGCCCAGCGCATATGCTTCTCTTTCGTGTCGCCGTGATCGTAGGGCTTCGTTTCCCTAAGTACCCGTGCCTCAACCGCAAGGGCTTGGAGGGTGTTGGTGAGGTCCGAGGCATCTGAAGTAGGTTGGTCGACGTCCATAGTATTGGACGCGGAGGCAACGTCTGGGATGTGGTGGCTAGATGCCATCGGAGACGATGCCTCAAAGCCAACCGTTCCGGGTACTTATATCCAGGAGGCGGAGAGCTAAATTGATACGAAGTGGTCTTCAGAGCGCGACAATCGGTGAATCGAAACGATTAGTGCAAGCGTCATCATCTCTATATTTCAAACAGTACACGAATAACTAAACTTGTTCTTCCACGGTCAGGTACTGTATAATGATTTCGGCATCACGACGTCCCGCCCTTAAGTCCATCAAGTGGCGGAGGAACCTTCGGTAGGTGTCAGCACAAAAAATGGTCCTTCAAAGCCGTTATCCTCACCGGGTGACCGCTACTTCTGCTTTCTTGCGATCCTGATAGCGCATGTTGGCGAGTTCCTCCAGGCGGCGTCCGATCCGCCGCACGACAAGGACCTCGCCAACGAAAGCGGGACAACCGGCTATGCGACGGAGAGCGACGTTGCCTCGACCGAAGCCAGGAACAAGGGGGACGGAAAAATGTATGTCGTAGTAGTCCCAGGGACCGTCCCGCACGCGCTTGACGCGCACGGTTTCTTCGCCTGTAATGGCAGTCCGACAGGTCCAAACGCCCCGCATCCGCAGCTCTTGCCGAGTATGGCCTTCAGGCTGACAGCGAATGGGGATATAATGAACGTGAGGTCCGGCGGCGTTCAGTCCAAACACGTACGTGCGAACCTGGCGAGCCTGGGCTTGGGCCTAGCCGGGACAAGGAGAGGCGTCTGTCAGCACGTTTTTGCCGCGCACCAATCCAGACATACCTCAGGCTGTGTTGGAGTGGGCGGTGGGGCTGGCGTGGGGTCTGCCATTGCGATGAGTGGTGTGCTGAGCCTGGGTTGGTTGTATGGCGTAGTGACGAAGCGGTAGCGCTATTTTATGTGTTGCGTCGACCTTGCCCAAAAAAAACCCAGGGGTCCCCGCAATTTAGGACGTCTGCCACTTACCGTGTTCGTATGCATGCTAGAGAGATGGGGAATTTGAGCATTCGTGCATTAAATCTCACATAGCAAACGCTGGATCTGGGGGACAAGAGAGGCGGAGCAAGGAGGATTTAATCTTAGACGCCGATTCGATGCTGATCTGATCTTGATCTTATCGAATCTCCGATTCTTCCTCCGTGCTGCGCGTCTCCTCCCGTTAGACGCCTCTTTCTGACTCCTGGACCATCACCACTGTTTCCCTCCGATCTGGAGGCGCATTCCTCCCCTTACAAAGTCCAGCGATGGTTGTCTCGTTCGTCTATACACGACTATGGCCCCAACTCGCCGTCGGCGTCCGCATGACTCGGATGTCCTCGAGACAGTCCCCTGCCTTGGTAAGTGACATGTTCGACTTCACCCGTCCAGAATGCATTCTGATGTGGTATCCCAAGGCGTAGGTGCTGCTCAGGAGGGGAGGAGTGAGCAGTCCCTGCGATTTCCACCACGAAAGCTGCCTCGGCCAGCGTCGGCCGAGTTGGAGTACGACCCTCCGTCTTCCGGACACCCGCTTGAGTTGTACGTTGAACCCAGTCCAAGTCAAGGTGCATTGGTGGCTGATAGTCATTTCAGAAAGTACGTCTTCAAGCGTAATGATGTCATTATGAAGAAGTGTATGCGTCCTCCGCTGCCGTACGTCTGCCACTCTGACCACTTCTCTAGACCACGTTCGGAGCCTTCTTGGCAGAGGCGGCTTTGGCACCGTTGTCGCCGCCATCGACAGCATCATGGATACGGCTGTTGCCATTAAACTCTTGCACAAGGATGACGATTTGCATGAAGATATGCGACACGAGGAGAGGGTTTACCGGCAACTGCTGGCTGGGTGCGACCCCCATATCGAGTGAGTTGCCGTTCATCACCTCACAGCGCATCTCTCATGCATGTGCGCCGTAGCCTGTTCGCTGAGGTCATCACGAGCAGCATTCACCGCGGCTTCCATTGCATCGTGTTTGAGCTCTGCGCTGCCACCCTGTTCGATGTCGTGAAGGGTCACATGAAGCTTCTCCCACTGCCTGGGCGACACATTCTAGAGATCTCGTACCAGCTCATCAAGGTGGTTGACTGTGAGTGTGATTGTCTTGTATGGCTTCCTGATCTTAGAGTTATTTGCTTTCTAGATCTTCATTCCGTTGGCATCATACACACTGACCTGAAGCTCGACAACGTTGCGTTACGGTACCAGGATACAACGACTATCCAGTGGTTTAACCCTCAATGCGGCTTCCAAGACAAGGTTTGCCTCCCTCTCTGCTTGCGCATTTTATATTCCTGACATGTGACATAGACTATCCTGGTGATGACGCAGATATGTGTGTTAGACCTCGGCGGCGCTATTCTTTCGTCTGCACCCTCTCGTCCCGGTCGCGTCGGTACTGTTTCGTACAGATGCCCTGAAGTTGCCCTCAGTATGTACTGTCAATCGTCTGTTGATGTGTGTGTACGCAACTCATTCGACGAAGGTTTGCCATGGGGGTCTGGGGTTGATGTGTTCGCTGTCGGTTGCATCATCGCCGAAACTTACCTTGGCTGCCGGCTCCTGTCTGATGCCGTCGAGAGTGATAGGGAGCACCTGGCTGTGCTTGAGCGCATTTTAGGCCCATTTCCCCGATCATATGCCCATGACGTTGACACGCGGTTCCCCGGAACTTTTTACATTGATGACAATGTCGTCAAGGTGCAGTACCCTCCTGTGGATACTGTTGTTACCCGGGAGGATCATAGGGAGCCCATGCGGCGTCTGGAGGATATGAAGTGTCTCTCAGTATGTTTCTGTCTTTATTCTTGCAATATCTGTCAGGTGTGCTAATGTTTGTATAGGCAAATGTTCATGATTCTGCTTTTAGCGACCTATTACATAGGCTTATGGCGCTTGATCCAGCTGAGCGCACGTCGCTTGATGCTGCTGGGAGGCACAACTGCTTTGATAGTCTCCGAGCCCCTGATTGGTCGTGACGTGCCTGTACTCTTACGTCCTACGGTGCTGTAGTTCAGTTGTGGTCATGTACAATGTTATTGAAGTTGCTTACCAGTAGGTGTGCAAACCCTAAGTACTGTGCAGAAATGATAGTTTCTGCCTTTCCGATGTCTATGTAGGAATAATGATGAATGCAATCAGTCTGCTTCACTGCGCATCTCTATGCTTTGATGTTTGATGACTTGCAACAGGCGCTGCTATTATATACTTGGAAAGTGGTTGTAGCCACTAGATGTGCTCCCCTTTCCTCTCTCCTTACATGCAATGTTTCAAGTAAGGTTATTAAAATATATATAAAGATATACTGATGGTTGCAAAATTACAGATGGCATGGACCCATGATATTTAACCTAATATCAATAACAGTGCATGGAGTAGTGGTATATTGCCACTTGTATACCGCATGGAGTCTTTATTATCCTTACGGAAATTTCCGAGCGGATATACCATTACGCCATGCGACTGCAGGTGACAAATAGCCTAGTAGCAATAATGAGGTGAGCAGTATGGTTGTGTTTGGCTCTAAATAAGCGCGCATTAATTATATAAGGGCGCGCATTTTCGCATCATGCCACCTCACACACCTTTAACCTTTCTACCACCATGGAGCCTACTACTACCACTACTACCAGAGCTGCACTAGTCATGTGGCACCCTGTGGTGGCTGGTGTCTTGTATGTATTTTGCGGTTATGTGGATTTACGCTAGATCGCTTTATATCTAACCTGCGATTTTGATTTTATAGATATGTCTGGAAAAAGGCACATGTTCGCTTTCAGTTTTTCCAGGGTTTGGTCCCCAGCACCAGGGGTAAGTTTGCATTTTTAAATGTCTAGTCCAGTTCTAATTTATTTCCAGATATTACCACCGATGCACACCTTACAAAGGAGGTCGCAAATACCCTTCAAGAGTCACTGTCAAGGGTGAATTTGGGTATTGTGGTGCATATCAAGAAGGAGGTGGTGTCTGTGGAGGACTGCGACAGTCCTAAGGCACTTGCCCTGTACAAGGTGCAGGCTGAGGATGTTAACAGGCTAATTGCTACCATTCAAGATACAGAGGAGGAGTACATGGACAACTCTACCTTTTGATACCTGCATGTAGCCTTCAGTTTATACCTAGGAATTGTTGCCCACCATATACACCTTGTGCACTGTGCCCCAAGTTTAAGTCTAAGTTGCTGTAGGATTTTTCTATTAAATGTGCTAGAGAACCCTGGTAAACTTACCATAAAGGGGTGCGCAAGTATTGAAGTATTACTTAACATAGATGTTCAAAGCATTGATAAAGACTGACACTTTATAACATACAAAGTTTAAATCTAACAACGTGCAGATTGTGCTCTAACAAGTACATAAGCCAATGCAGGATAATTGCGCCTGCGCGCGGTAAAGTTAGGACCTCCGGGCCGGCATGGGCGCCGGTCTCCCCGGAAAGCGATACACCGAGGACGGGGGAGATGGTACTAAAAGCGAAAAGAGTGAGCAAAGCGTGTGCAATCACGGGCAATGGAGGGCGAAGCCCCTACACAGACGAGGGACCCGCGGGTGCGGTGCGCATTTTCATGTGACGGGGGTTGCTCGAAAGAGGCCTATGCATGACAAAGTATCAGTTAGCGGGGCTAGCTGGAGTCATATCGCGACATGCTCACCAGGGCGCGGAAGAGAGAGCTAGTCATGTTGCTCCTCTCTTCGTGCAGCGCAGATGCGGTGACGCACATGCGACGTAGTGCTGATCCACTCGGCTGCCCGCGAGGACCTCCGCTGGCTCTGCCACCACCACTCGCGCAGCGACTAGCAGCGACGCACCAGCGCGGATCGCGCGCCGGGACGGGTGCGCTAGCGTGGCAGAGGCATTCCCTGCCCTTGGAATCCGCAGTGAATCTGATCTCCGGCTGAGCGTGGCATGGGTGGTGGTGTCGGTGGAAGTCCGAACACCAGCGAACAACCAGCGCAGCTGATACCGGTGGTCGAGATAGAACAAGCGAGTCACGCGAGTTTGTGGATATGAGCACGAGTACTAAGGGGGAAATACTGGTCAGCAGACTGCATCACCTCCACAGCTACTGAGAATAACTAGTAACTCGACTTCTAGACAGAGTTGTGAGCACCGTCACACGCGATGGACGAAATTGAGAATCAGTATATTCCGATAGAAGTTAGCACAAACATACACTCTAAATACATGCAGGCGGTCTACTGCCCGAAAGCAACTAGAAACACCTGATCCAGTACGGCACTCAGTGCAATCAAGTCTTTGGCTCCCGATATACGGCTAACAATGAAAGGTCGTCCCTCTGCCGTATGGGTATGTCACGGTCCAATGACCCTGGTCTGGATATTCTTGCACGTTCTCCGACATCGTGCGCTCTCCATGTTACACGCCAAGCACAGTGGTCTGAGGAGTCGTGTTCGACGCGGCAGCTCCTGGAGACCTCTCCGCGCACTGTCTGAAGACGGCGCAGACGTCTCGAGGAGAGGACGCGGCTGGCATCTCGCCGCGAGGCATCACAGGTCGCCATCTGGTGCGACATGGCTACTGAACCCATGCTCTGGTACGTCTGGGCATCCGAGGTTCCCCGTCCTGCGAGCACTCGTCCCAACACAGATTCACATGCGGATGATTGCGCACAGTGCTATTCCATCGCCGATATCACGGTATAGTGTGGGTCTAGACAGGAAACTCACCGGAAAACGCAAAGGAGGCTACGGGCCTCCTTACTGGGACCACGGCCTTGAACTCTGAACCAACAACTTCGAGCCCGCGGTTAGCTCGCACAGGAATGCTGGTCTCATCAGCTCCACCCGATCTCGTGAAGAGGAAGCTTGGCAACCAGGAGTGGTTGATTGCCCTAGGACCACTGGAAGAGGTGGTATGACTTGGGATGGCGAGACCGAGTGCGGGCATGCTAAGTAGGTGAAACCATTCGCTCCCCTCAGGTTATCCTCCTAGCCAGTGCGCACCAGTGAGAAACATGAAGTTGAAGAGTTTGTCGCCAAGGCAAGACAGCGGGGAGGGCGAACGGAGGTGCGTTGAACCGCAGAAGGACGGTCGCCCACAAGGAGCCGTTAGCGCCCAGATTTAGGGCAGGTCGGCGGGGACTTGGGGACCGTTCGCCGGATGAGAGGTGCGGCGTACCGTTCTCAGCTCCCTTGCACTCCACAAACCGCCCAGGCCATATCTCCGAGACCCTCAGGGCAGAAGTGTCCATAGGTGCCTTCGAACACCTGCCAGACTGCTGAGTGCAAGTCCGAAGGTTCCTGTCGGCTGCTGGTCCTCCTGCTCAGAATTGAACTTCGATCCCGCAAGCTACAACGCGGCCACACATCGTCAAGGCAATCGCGCCGGCGACGCAGAGACGGATACATTCACGGAAATGCTTTACAACACCCTGGAACTAGTACGACGCGGTGACCTGGCTACCACCTGCGATGAGACCCTCTGCCCAACGTACTGCATACTCGTGCGCTCGGCCCGCCGCGACATAAGTGACGACCGCCCAGAAATCCTTCGGTCGCTCGAACTGCACCTTCTGGGTAAATGACGTAAGGGCCTCTGATTCCTGCGGTTGCATCATGATAGTCAAGGATTGCTGTCCGAAAGCGTCAGACGCTAGTAAGATAGTGGCCTTGCTGAACGCACCTCATCGCAGGAAATTATCCAGTCCTCCTTTATCGCCCTGAAAACGATCGGCGCGTCGCCTTCGTCCAGCTTAATCCAAAGCCACGCTGCAGGAGGCCACACCGTACGTCACCCATGAAAAAGTTCCCAGAAAACCGAACAAGGTATGTACATCCGCTCAACCCAATGTCCTGCACGGAGACCTTTGCTGAGCTCCAGTGGTCGCAGCTGCTGTTGAAAGGCGCGAATGGCGAACCGAAGCCATCGGTTGTGCAGAACTTGGCATCGCTGCAGAGGAAGACTGTATTCCACGGCATGGTTGGGAGGGGGGATTGCAAGTGAAGGTGTTGGTTGAAGATCGGGAGACGGGGTAAGGAGGATGGGGTTGGACAGAGAGCCCCCGTCGTGACCCCAGTGGTATGTACTTCCCCATTAAGTGCGATTGCATTCCCCGCTGATTACTCGCGATATTTCCGTGTCTGAAAGGCACGTACGTGCAGGGGAGACCTCGGAAACCTCCTTCATTTGGGTTACATTTGATGGAGGTATCGTAGGGAGGGATCTACCCCGATCTATCTGGGTACGTCGCGTGCCCATGCTATGGATTGGCCTGCAATTTTGCAAGCTCAGATATTCCGCTCGAAGGTCGTAGATGCAAGAATATTCCTGTACGTAACATATAAGGCCTCAGGACGAACTTGCTGAACACGACTCGTCACCATTTTTCAATGGTTCGTCCCCTTCCTTCCTTCCTCGCTGACCTAATGCAAAACTCATCACGCCTTTGCACAGGCCGTCATGTCTCAGGCAGGAGGAAACCGAGAACCTGGTACCCGCCATATGGTGAAGGAGCACAATGAACGCATCAAGGATTTTCTGGAAAAGGTACGTTCTGGCTCGCTCTACCCTGCAGCAGTACAGTTAATTGATAGAACCCTGTGCGACAGCGTCTCGTTCCTGCCGCTTGCCGCGCGCTCTTGTATGGGATTGGAGACACTCGGCCACGGCTCGTCCTTGTTCCCACCGGGGCAGAGTGGGACCCGGCATGCGGTTGTCCTCCATATGCGGAAGATTTCGACTTTTCCCCGTGGTTTGATGGGAAGCCCGTCATCATCCCCATAGATATTTTCCCCGGGACGACGTGCGATCTCGCCAATGGCTTCGACATCATCGCCCCAAGTCCCTCTGCCCGCAGGGAAGGCACTGCGACTCGCCCAGTCAATGACACTTTACAGCGGTTATTCTCGTTGGAATGGTCAGGAAATCTCATTGTTATGAAGCGTTCGTCGCACTACCCCATTGGGCGGGCCATCCACATTACAGCGCCAGAGACCTCTCTCATCAATGTTGTCGTCCAAAGGTAGACACCTCTCGATGTCTGATATTCTGATGCGGCTAATCAGGTGACCACACTGTCAGATGGCTACAGACATCTTTGTAAGGCACGCTTCTTGTAAGCCCATCCAATCCCCTGCCGTGTAAGCCCATCCATGCTGATCCATATGATCTTAGTCAAGGCAGCGGTTCTAGGGCTCCCGGTCAAGGGTGTAGATTTCTCTTGTACTTTGGTGGATGTCAATGAAAATTTTCTGCTCCTAACTCATACGAGTGCGACCATGCATCATTTTCCGGCGCACTCCTCGCACAGTGGCAAAACATCATTTCGAACCCCAATCCAGCAGGAGGGAGAGTGGCGAGCGCCAGCCTTTATTGACTGAGGTAAAGAAGGATACAAACTGTAGCTACGGCGAAGTCGTCACGTACATTTACGGATGGCTTATGGCCCTTAAAATCCATTGATGAGACACTTCTTAATGAAGGACACAATGTTCAACAGATGGATGAACGACTCCCATTTGTCGACCTGCACAAAGTACCGGATCGTGTTCTTGTCGCCGTTCGGAAGTTCAAATGCAACTACTAGCGAGCGCTGAGAAAATCGTGAACAAGGCTTCCGAGAGCAAATTGGGAGTCACGAGAACGTACCTCTTCAAATTGCACAGTCCACGGGCGGAAGGTTAAATTTATCATATATTCCGTGTTGATGGGGCCGCTCGGCAGCAGACTGACGACCCCTGCGACCAAGGTAAGGGTCAGTTGAACCGAAGCGTCAAGATGTACATATACATGGAACGCGGCTGCGATTGGACGTTTTGATCGGCTGCGTCGGAGACGACAAGGGTGCCCGAAAACCAAGGGGCCGCGGACTGGGCTGAACCCTGGATAACCGTGAAGGACACCCCTGCGAGTCGGAGATAGTCTCTTCCCCTTGGAGAACTAAGTGAGGATATAGACCGAATATGCAGTACGAATCTGACACTTACTCGCTGTTGCGAGGTCCGGCAACCTGCGGTTTGGAAGTCGATGGCGGAAGAGCCGCATTCTGGAGCTCTAAGTCGGACATCAGAGAGTGCGAAGCAGCGAAGTAGCTTTGAGTGGGTGGTGGAGTCAAAGTGTGAGGATGTGGGGCTGCGACGAGTCGCCTATTTTACGGCTTTGAATAAACCGGTACGTTGGGTCGGTCTGAGTATCTACTATCAGAAGACATTTCTAGATTAGTTTAACGAGTTTCTCATCCGTGGCCGCAGTATGTTTGCGGACGTATCGGGCATGGTTAGGAAAACGCGACCCTGGCATACTAGACGGAGGTGATCGCATTGTCGCATTGTACTTAGTGATATCGGGGTGCGACCCAGTCTCTGCACCATGGGCAGTACTGTCCTGGGTTCTACGTTGACCAAATCCGGATTCAGTGATGACAATAGCCGCCGGTGTACCTCCACCCTTTGAATTCTCACGACATCGCCCACAACCTAGAACCTTATCCACACGCACTTGCCCTCGGGGATTTTCGAATAGCGGTGAGGTGTCTCTTGCTCCGTGCATTTAGTTCCTGATCCTCTCTCTATTTTCAGTACACGAAAGATGAGTCCTTCGCATCAAGACGGCATTGTGACATGCCAGGCAAACTCACATCGTGTATGCGCTTTGTCAATGATCCACTTGACATCTATCCCAATCGGTGAGTAGGCATTCCTTCATCCGTGCCTCAACCATTGGGCAGAACAGGAAATCCCACTGCACAGGTGAGACTTCGGTCGTTGCTCCGTTTGCCATGCCCTGAATGGAATCTGCGTGGATCTCGGACAGTAGCGCACATACGTCTGTACAGTGGAGCAAGGACTTACGAATATCTTCCACAGAAATACCTTCATCCGTGCCTCAGCCGTCGGACAGGATGGGACATCCCGCCGCACAGGTGAGACCTTGGTCTTTGCGCCGTTTGCTATGCCCTTAATGAAATCTGCATTGATCTCGGATAGTAGCGTATGACATGCCCGTACGGTGGGACAAGGACTCGGGAATATCTTCTATAATTCTGAAAAACGGGCATTACGACGCAAGCTCGTGATCTCGACTATTATCGGTGCATCATTTGAAGGCTGATTTATACACATCCAGTATCGAGCTGTACTCGCCTTCAACATCGTCAGGAGCTCCCTGAGGCTTCAAGTTCAAGAAGGTGAGCTCATCCCCCTCAGTGCCACGGAAAGAAACTGATGCAGACAGATGGCGCCTGTATTTTCCTGGCCCCGGAGTACCGACATCCCCCTTCCCTGGGATGTCTTGCGTATCATCGTGACCCTCTTACCTGTACAGGACCTCAAGCGTCTGATCAGGTCGTCCAAGGCGCTGCATTCCGTTGGGGCCCCGGTTCTGTACCGTTCAGTACAAGCATGGTTCGACCCCGTTGATTGGGTCCATGTGCGCATCGGCGACAATCGACCTGCCGAGCTCCTCCTCACCATCATTAATTCATCTTTGCCCAATCGTCTCCTGCCCTCACGGTGCTACGCCGCTCACATCGTCACCCTCTGTTATGGATCGTGGTGCCTGGCGGCCGACTTTCGCGCACTACCCCTCCTTGCCGAGGCTCTGCGGTATACTATGAAGCTCTGTCACCTGCAGATTGATGTGGGTGGCGATGCCATCCCTCTCCTCCTCAACATCTTCCGACGATCATCCATTATCATCTCCCCGAGCAGCACGGTCTCGTCCATGTCATTCGGCCCTCGACCTCTCCCGTGCCTGGAGAGTGTTCGGAGCAGCAGAATTGCCGTCGTCAAGGCACTCATGCACCATCAGGCCATCCGGACGGCCGTGGTCGACTTGGCTGTCGACGTGAAGTCTGTCAGCAGCTTCCTCCGTGGGGGAGCACCGTGGAATCCGGCCCATCTTCAACGCTTGTCGCTCTGCGTCTTAGCCTCCGCGTTCTCCATTTCGTTCATCGAGCCTATCCAGGCGGCCTTTCCGGGGCTTTGCCACCTCGCTCTTCGCATGCCATGCATGTACGTGGTTACTTACATGCCCGTGAGTCCTGCTAGCCTTTCCGTTCAAAACATTTCCCTGATTGGGAATGTATCAGGACTTGGTCACGATTCTGGCCAATATCCCTGTCTGCCCATCCCTTCAGACCCTCGGTATCAATCACGGCGGGTCCCCGCACTTCTTTGCTTCCTCCTTACAAGCCCTCAAGATTCTTATCATGGAGGGATGCACTGACCGACTCGCGCTCAGGGAGATAGTCATGGGAAGCTCAATGTGGGTGCGGGAGGACGACTACTCAGAGTGGACGTTCACGACGTCGGTTGCGGTGGATCACTGGCCTTGGTTGATCCACCGGAGCGAGGACGAATGGGGGAGGCAGGGCCATGCCGTCAAAACGGCCCGGAGAGAGGCGCCGTTCTATTAGCACACAAATTCGTTCCTTTGCTGCAATAGAAAATGCTTCGATATTTCCTCTGTGGACGTAAATAGACCTTGGTGCGACACGGAGAGGAACTTGGTCCACTGTGCTTGGGAAGCCGCAATAGCGCCTGACCGGGCCGAGTGGGATGCTGCCAAAGCACCCGACCTTCTCCTGGCGCTACGTCCGTCCTCCGAGGCTCGAAATTGCCGACAGGTTGCGCTTTCCTTCTTACCCACCAGCTCTGCTCCGGCGGTACGCATAGAAACTATCAGTGCCTACTTCCCCTTAATGCCAAGGGAGCGGGACGCGATTGGTTAGCCCTACCTATCACATATATTCTGTTAACTAATGCCTGTGGCGAGATCTGACCCTCCGTACGAGATGGGATCTGCAGACCTTATCCTAAGTTATTTCTGTTCTACTTTTACTCCTCATCGCCTTCGCATCTCAATCGGCTGCTCGACAGAACTGAAGGCCAGATCTGGATCCTCGTGCCATTCTATGTGGAAGATGCGGGACTCCCGAATCCACAAACGTAATGCAGTCGACTTTCCTCTGACCCCTTTCTTACTGGCCTCAGTCTGTACGACCGTATATTAGACAAGGACGCCATGATCAACTACTCAACCCACCATGCCTATGGACTTCGTCGGACTGCTGGTGCACCTTGGAAACTGAGTCTTGTCTCCCGTCCCTCCCCGTGACTGACCACCTCTTTTCAGCCTGTGCGGAACCGGCCCCACGACGAACGGTTGCTTCAAGGGCTCCAACACTCCTGCCTATCCGAATTGGAGAAGCTCCTTCTCAGCGGAAGTGACGACTTCGTCGACGCCTTCTTCTCCTCGTGGACGCCGGACCTTATCATGAAAATCCGCCTCCTTAGTTCCTCCATGTTTTACGCCATCGAAGCATACGCTACCCGGAACTGGAACATCACCATCCACCTCAGGCGATGGATCTTTAACGTCCCCGAGTTCCTCCGCAAGCTGAGCGCATGTGACGCCGTCATCTCTAGGTCAGAGGCTATGTCCTTCTTCCATCGCCGTCGCTTCCACTCCACCGACCTCGACATCTACCTCCCACCTCACGGACTACTGCCTATGGGCCGATACTTGAAACGATACAATTTCATCTACCAACCTTTCTCAGGAAAGCATCCTGTCTTCGACGCTGCGGCCATGATGTTCTCGTCCCTCTTCTCATCCCCTACTCCGCACGGCATCCGCTCGACGCGACCCGGTTGGCGATACCCTCAAGATGACCCCAAGAAGAACCGCAAGTCCGGAAATGATGATGAATACCGCCAATTCACGACGTTCAACTTCGTCCGCCCCGCCTCTAGAGCCTTACAGCAAGTTGCGTGGCGTGTGCAGCTCATCGTTGTTCGTGGCGACCCTATCGAGTATATCATCAACAACTTCCACTCCAGTAAGTGTCACGCATATTTGCCTCGTTTTCGAGTTCAGCACTGACCCGACGAACAGGTGATGTCATGAATTTCCTGACAGGAATGCACGCTATCTCTCTTTTCCCCTACATGACGTTCGTCAATGAAGCGATGCTCGTCTGCCAAGACTTGATGCGCTATCCAAACTGGATTGCACCGTGGATGGACAAGTACTACGAACGAGGCTTCGAGATCTGTGTCGCCACATCCCCTCTCCCAGTATGCAAGGAGCGGTATGCTTGGAAGCGCAGAGTAGGCGACAACTGTACGTGGATCCTGCCATACAAGCGTACAGGTAAGCCAGCCCGCTAGTTCCTTCTCTTGTAATCACCGGACTAAATGACAAATAGGGATGGAATTCAAGAAAGATCTTGACCCTTACAACTACTACGCTTTCGAAGTCTTAGAATTACGTGACGAGGTTGCGTCAGCTGGGGCCGCGCTCCGCATTGGACCTCGTTTCATTTACAGGTAGGTTGCATAGTGTATGCATGCCAACTGCTTTTGTTTCATCTGCGAATTATAGTTCCACCGCTTTTATGGCGAACACCCGGAGCACGAAGTTCGGCCCGGAGTATCGCTCTGCGGAGATGTTGGCAGCATTTTCTGGGATATTCTACTTAGGCGCTATGGACGGCGACGGGGACTCTGGCATGGACTCCAGCACGGATTCGGAGAGCGCCTGGGGGGACACTGACATGGCGAGCGAGGGTGGGAATGAAGCTGATGCATGGAACGGTAACGAAGGTGAAGGCAGTTCCAGGGATGAGAACGAGAACGCCGTTGGAGATGGGAATGGGGACGGAAACGAGGATGGAGATGGGAATGGGGAGTTGGACAGCGACTGGGACGAGGACGGGGATGAGGATGGGGAGGGAGATGAGGACGACGGTGAAGACAAGGTCGAGGATTAGGCCGAGGATGATGGCGAGGACGACGACTGCATCGGGGACGAGAATGGCGCAGGGGCAGCCGAAAGTGATGACGGATCCAACCGAGAATAACTAAAGAATAACTAACGAGCCAACTTAATATTAATGTAGTTTGTGTTGTCAGAAATGTCGTCGTCTACAGATATCATCGACGACATCTTTGAATGAATATTATGGCCAAGGTCTACGCGAGAAGCATGGTCGATACAGTGTTGGGTCGTGGTTGGTGTGGGCGTCTTGTATGCATTTAGGACTAGCAGTGCCTAGCCAAACAATGCAAGCTGAATGCGTATTGCTCTGATGAGCATCACTCCAGTGTCCGGTACCTTGTCCACATATAGAGATCTGCGGTACAAATACTTCGCTGACACTTCCGAATCGTCCATCCCGCCGCAGGGGGAAATATTTTTCGAATCGCAGACAACGCGTTGTCAGCATGCACATCAGACACTGAATCACCTCAATTATCGTTATGCTAGCGGCTGAACCTCGGACATGAACGACATGATAGGGGGCGACGGTAGATAGAGTTGTGGAGGATCCTTCGCAGGCACCATTGCGTGCGCTACCACCTGGGCGCCTGCCCCAGCCCGCTGGGGCCTAACCTATGCTTGCCCGCCTGCCGGCGACTATCGCCCTTCTCGTTCCCCTTCCAGCACATGGTACCAACATGCGTTCGGTCAACTGTCTAACTGGGTCTTGGATTTTCATCTCTCCCATTCTATGCCGTCTGCTCTCGCTACATCCCCTTCCGTCTTCATTCTCTCCTGCACTGCAAGTTTCCGAGCAATTCCACACCAGCTGCCAGGAACGCGCAAAGTGACGGTGCACCGTGCCCCTTCCACCCTTGTCAAGGCCTTGCAAGGATGCAGACTAGGCTAAGCAGGAGGAGTAGGAGGGAGATGATAATGGTGCTGATCAGGACGGCGCATGACGTACGAAAAGGTGTGTACTCGTGCAATGAAGTTGGATCCACATGCTCACCCCCCCGTCTGTTGACCTAGCAGACAGGACGCGCCTGGCGTTCACTGGATGCGGTGGGATCGAGGATAATTTCCAAGTACGTATGATTGAATCTCACTTTTAATTGTAGCCTACAGTGCGAATATGATTCATCCACCAAGATCGTCATCGGTCGGAGTATGTCTAGCAAACGGGGTTCAAAAGGTCGGGTGTACCTTCCTGTCTGCTCACGGTCTCCCCTTCTCATTCCCCTTCCCGCCTAAGTACCACCTCCAAGCATGTCTCAGCTGTTGAAGAAGAGCGACATCAAAAGGCTGTATCTGATGCAAGGAAGGACTGTCTTCCCAGTAAGATGGCGCATTTTCTGGACGACAAGGCCTCGTACTCACCGCTGACGATCCTACAGCTCAGCGTGATCAACGCACTTGCCATCTCGTTGACGCAGGGCCACTCGTCGGCTCGGTGCACAGTTGTCTGCGAAGAGCAAAATCGGGGTTGCAAGCACGTCCATTTAGTGGAACGGAAGATGCCATCGCCCAAGCTCTAAGGTGAGGAACCTGTCCGCTATCTTGTTGCGAATCATTCAACATGCTGAATTGTTGTGCGGACCTCCAGTAACAGCGACACGCGCGACATATTACTGAGCCTCACGAGGACGTGTATAGGCTAGTGCTGTGTTATAACGCAATGCTAATGTTATACAAGCTCGGTACAATTTCACACAGTCATATTTGCTTCACCCAACGAACACGCAGAAGTGCGGTCCGCTTTGCGAGGCGTTTGCGCCGCTGCCAAGGTGTCTTCGGGAATGCTGTTCTCCGGTGCGGCCGACAAGGACTTCGCCTGAACAGGGTTCAAGGGAACAGGATAGTGTCCGAAGGGTACAATGACGCCATGCTGCGATGCAAGGGAGTTAGTGTCGTCGCAATTCCATTCCCGCCACAGGCTTGTGCGCTTACAATATGAAGTCCTGTGGGATCCCCGACGAACACTTGGTAAGATCCTCTGTGTGGATTGGCCCCGGCCTGCATTGTTATGATTATCAGGGCATTCCCGGCCACGCGATGAACTGTAGCAGTCAACTTAAGCATATTCAGACCTGTCAAAATATGAACATGTACTTACCATGACTGTATTTGCTATGGCCAGGCATCTTGTATGGCGCCATGCACATCATGTTACACGGCGCGCACTCCTTGAGCACGTCCTTGATGAGCTTCGCTTGGATCATGGTAAGACGCGAGGGAAAGGTTCGGTATGTCTGAGCCATTCTGAAGCGTGGGGTGACGGCGGCTGGAGGCGCTTCGATCTGATCCATTTTATGTGTACAAGGTGCGCCGAAATATCAGTGTTTTATTCGGCATGAAAATAGACGACGAGTGCGAACGCGCTGCTACTCAACGATGATACTCAGGAAACAAATCGTAGCGCGCAATCGCGATTTCCCTGGTGTATTAATAGCTGGGGAAGAGGGCAGCGCAATTTAGATTGCAGATGGACGACCGTACGATCTCGATCCAGACAGGCGATATGACATCATCAGCGCTTGTGATACCAAATGTGGCCAGTTTGCAGGGCACAACCATTTATCGCCGATTCCCATCTCAATCTCTTGCCTCAGTTCCAGCAGCGATGCAGCTCCTGCCCGATGGTGTTCCGGGAATATGAGGCCTATTTTTTTGCAAAGTCCATCAGCAAAAGCCCGAATCTATTATTGGCTCTTATTGGCTATTATTTGGGCCAGTAAGGCTGGTAAGACGAGATAATTGCCGATAATAGAGAAACGGTAATATGGCTGATTTCGAGTGGTAAGACGGCCGGGAGGCCAACCAATAATACGTGTAATACGTGTAAGGTGAATAGCTACATTCTGCGCTCAATATATCAGGTCATGCACCAAACAGATATATTGAGCAATACGACAATAAGTACATGGAGTAATACAGCGTGCCGAACGGGGGAACCGCCATCAGCGTAGAGTAATGCTTGCTCCTCCAGCTAGTGTGGAACGATTCATGCTTGTCCGCGCAACCTACACTAAGCGTGTCCCGATCCATCCGTCTGATCTACTCCCATGCTCTGGAGCTCGGGATGCACCCTCATTCTTGGTCGAGCCCAGGATGTGAATGCACCTCGTATTCCATCCTCGAGACTGCATACCGCCCTGCTAATACTGCGTCATGCTACTAAACCAGAACTTGAGATGATGAGAGAAGGCTCACTGGTTCGCATAGCGGTACATGGGGTAGTGGATGGGGATGACGCAGGTCCCCTGTCCGCACCGACAGCGGTATTCGCCTAGGTACCCATCCTGGTTGAGCCGTGGTGCTCGCCTAGACACCCCTGGTTGAGCTCAAACAGGTGGGTAGCTTGGTCGCAGAACGAAGCAGAGGAGGGGGTAGAAGAGCCGGAATGCGAGGACATCCGCCTTCGAGTGCAGAGATAGCAGGCACATTCAAACCAAACGTACAGGGCGGAGTGGGGCGAGCACATACCTCGGGCAAGCACGAGACCATACCATATGATTGTTAGATGGGCACTTACCTTGGCTCCTGATGCGAGTGCAGCCGACCCCGTCATGGTCGCTGTCACTATAATCCTTGTCATTCTCCTCCTCGCCACCTGATCCTCCTTACCGCCCTGCGTACTGTTCGGATCGAAATTGCTGGGGTCCAGGTGCTTGATCTTCTCTTCTCTATGGAACGTTGATGGGACAAGGGCAGGGCTAGAGCAGGGCGACGATGAGGGGAGTAAAGAGTGAGCGAGAGATAAGCCAGAGAGTGTGTGCAAGGCGACTGGAGACAAGTTGCAAATTTAGCCACCCGAGCCGCTTGCGTGTGCTGCAGCGTGGGGCGCCTAAACTTGCGACTTCACTCCGTGCTACCATAAGTATCTTGCCCGTCCGCTGCTAGAGCCCCTCTGTCGTCCTCCTTTATAGCAGTGAGTATATGTCTACTACTATTGCATTGCTTTCTGATAAGCTCCCCATATCGTCCTTCCTCGGGTGCAGCCTCCGAGATCAAGCGACACGATCCTCCCAAAGTAAGTACTGCTTCCGTAGTCTATCACCGCCATACCTCAGCCCACCATCCGTCTTTCGCAATGCTTAAGTCTTTACGCAACGAGTCCACGACCGGGCAGACGGCTCGAAACTTGTCAACCCCACTATCCTTGCACACAGGGCTGCTGGCGCATCAGCGCATTCTCGGACATGCTGGAGGTTCGTTCGGCTCAACAAAGGTACGAGCCTTCTCACATTTCAGTCAGGCAGAGCCGTCCCTGTCGCAGCTGCATCTATGCGCCCTCGCGGGATGCATGCAGCTGCCACTAGCAAAAGTTAGCTCTATGTCCTGCCCACCTTCGTATTTGTAGTCTATGCATTTACTTGTATATCGCGTAATGTAGGACATTGTACTATGACATGGGAAGCTGGATAGATTCACTGTCGCTCCCGCCTGCGCTGCCAAGTTCTCAGCCGTCCCGACTTACCGGTCTTGCTCGTATTACTTGTATTACGCCGTTTCAGTAATACAGGTAATAGGGTAATAGATTCGGGCTTTCACTGATGTCATCCAGCGCCGTCGTCCCCCCTCTGAGTATATGTAGAGGATCGAGGAACTGGGAAGACCATAGTGCTGAATCCCCTACTCCTGTCATCGCTGTACATCTCTCTCCGAGTCGCACCATGGACCCCGAACCCCCCAGCGTCATTGACACAAAAGAGAAACTTTCGCAGGCTCTCCAGTACTGGAAGAACCACACGTTCTCCAAGAAGTATCTCAAGCTCGAGGACGTCGTGAGCACGCTCAAAACGCCACATCGTCTCGTTGAAGCACGTCAAGAGTTTGCTCCCCGTTGGGTCGTAAGCCACATCCTTTCGAGAAATCATCGCTGAGTTCCTCACGCTTTCCTCTAGCTTTCTCGCCCTGGTTCAAAGCAAGCGGCGACACTGTGGACCGTGGCGGTTTGGCGATGGAACTCCAACCTGGATACCGGGAACTTTGTCCCTCCCGGAGCCACGGCCCCAGCTCGCCTGGCTGAAAATCGGATGTAAGTGCGCAGCCATTCATACATCGCCGCCAAAACTCATCCGGGATTAGTCAAACCGTCCCGAACAGCCTATGCCAGTTCTCGTATGCCGTGGACACGACGCATGACCGGTCGCTGTGGGATGCGCAAGAGGTGTGTGGCGGTTATTTTCCTTTATCCTGCAAAGTATTTACTGGCAGTAGGTGTTCGAGGCGTACGTGAAGTCGTTCCCGAAGTTCAACCCCAACAAGAAAGACCGCCGCGAATGGCAGAGTGGCACGGACCCCAACCGCTCGCTGTTTGTGCTCAACGCGCAAATATTCCTCAAACGATCCCCCTATACCCGCTCCAAGGAAGCCAGCGTCACTTACCCTTTGCACGATTGGATCAAGAACGCCACGATGAAGGGTATGGAGTACTTCCCGAACCACGAGAAGCCCGAAATCTTCGAGCCCGACGAGACTAATGGATTGCGCCCGCTGTCGGAGTGCACCCCTCCGATGCTCAAGGTTGGCGACCTCGTCTGGCTCAGCTTCTCTGTCGAGTTCTTCATTGGCTCCAAGTTTTGGAGCACTAATTTCGTCCCGTACGAGTTCGTGCGCGTTGGGACTGTAGCGCTCGAGCTTCTCGACGACATCAAGGACTTCGTTCTCGAGGAGGAGGAAGGACCGCGAGAACGTCTTGGAACTGGAATGAGAAGCGTTCTAAGTGAGTGTATCCACATTTTTTCCTCATTATTTTGGCATTTCTGAATCATTCTCCTTTCCTTGGATCGGCTTTGGAAGTCCCTTCGCAACACGACATACAACTTGAAGAAGAGTCCGCAAGCCCTCGCGATGGCCCGAACGAACATCTCCTGCAACCGGAGGATGTTGACAAGTATAAACACTTGCGTTACGTCCAACTTAGGTCTCCGCCGTCCACAGCCAGCGAGAGCGGAACCGACTGTGTATGTACCTCTCCCCCATCAGGTACTTAACGTTCGTGGTCTCACTCATCATGTAGCGCACGGAGTCGACTCAAGACGATGACGCTTATGAAGATGCCTGTGACGACGACGCCACAGAGCGCGGGGATGAAGAAAGCATCCTCCAAGACGATATGGACGACCAGGGATCGAGCGTCACCGACTCCGCATTTGCAGTCAATGAGGCCATCGCGACTGCCCCCACCCCTGTCAAGCTTGGTCCGCCGCCGAGGGGAAAGAAACGCTCTGCTAGCGTTGAACGCCCACAAGTAGACTCCGAAATTGGGGGAAATGTAGTAAGCGGTAGAGTCCTCCGCGACCGCACCAAGAAGGGAAAGACCGCTGCGCGTTAGTCTGTACTTTGCTGTAACTATCCTGCCGAACATGAACGTGCACTGCTTATCATCGCTCTATCTCGAAAGTTCACGGTTGGAATTCGAGTCTGTATCACGTCAAGTGCCGGTGTTTATACCGTGAACCCACTGTAAGCTTACCCGAGGTCATACAACGAGGAGTTACAACCCTTTGAAAGGAGCTATGGCGAGGATGCACGTTTTAGGCCGTTCGGACACTTGTGTACACGTTGTTTGCTCGGCCGCTAGAAGGCTACAGCCACCGAGATACAGATCGATCCCGAACCAACCCTTGTTTCGCAATGATATTCGAGTTGCCGTTCACGCAATACCCGTCTCTGTAATCCGTCGCGTCGCTCTCTCGTCTCCCGGCAGTTATGATCTTCGGAAGGGAAAAAATATATTGATGCTGTACTCTACGTATGTACATGGGCGCAAAACGGGTGGTGGTGATCCTACGTATGCTCTCGAAAGGAGGTAACTCTAGGGAATAACGCGTAGTTGCAAGGGGGGAAAGAGAAACCGAGGGTGTCAAAAAGACCGAAAATTGCAGGAAAAAGGACGGGAGTAACATGAAGTTCACTGACAGGAACGGAAAGCAAGACGAAGCTACAACTCCGAGGCAAGTTCTCAGTAGATAGTACGCACAACCAACGCTGGACCCGGACCACTGCAATACGAGAAACATCGCTTTCAGGGGACGAACGTCCATCCCCCGAGTTACCATCGCATCCCACCCGAGACAGGCGGATTTCTTGCTCTACAACGAGAAACGCAGGTTAGTAACTACGATCAAGCATTAGATATTCACGCACCTTCGCCTGGATAATGCACCTAGTACATAATAAACAGGAATTAGCCACCTCGTCGCCGCACAGGAAAGCTCGTCACGTACTTTGACGTACTTTGAAAGACACTCTAGGCGTCCGGCTCCGTCTCCATGGGGTCCCCATCGTCGACCTCCATGCACTCCTCGGGTTGTTCGTCGTCATCGATCTCCATGGGTTCCTCGTCGGCCGCCGCTTCGGCGTGTTCGGTGTCGACTTCCATGGCTACAGCCTCGCTGGTTGTGGGCGACGCGCCGCCTACGACGTCTGGTCCCGGGGTCTGAACCGTTTGCGGGGTGCTGGAAGACATGGCGTCGAGTGCAGAGCGTGTTCGTAACTATAAAAAGCAAGGATATGTCAGTCAACTGAGCAGGAGAGGCCGGGAGAAGCGGGATGGAGTGCGCACAGAGGATGCCCGGTGTGGGGATGGTGGGGAGAGGCAAGAGGCGGACAGGGCTTCTGGGGGGTGCCGGGCATTATGTACGAGCATTCGAGCTCCGCCGTTGGCTGTACATTAATGGTTAGCCAAACGAAGACACACGCTGGACCTACAAAAGAGCCCTGCGCCCGCCCTGTTTGGTAGAACGAACTACCCAATCCGGACGAGCGCGCACGAGATCTATCGCAGATCAAGGGTCTGCGCCACGTGCCCGGCTTCCTCGCCGAAGGCGCACTCCGCGGGCTCCTCGCCTTTCGGCGTCGTCGCGCGGCGGCGGTCGCCGTTCTCGGCACCTCAGCGCCCTGTCCTGCGCGACTCCTCCGCCGACCGTCCCGACTCTCCCGCGCCCTCTCTAGTGCCGCGCGCTACCACCCTCGCCTCGCTGGGCGTCGTTTCCACAGCTGCTCGCTCGTCCGTCTCCGGGCTCCTCGCTTCCCGCTCGCTCCTCTGCCACTTCTTCCACTTCCCCCTCTCGCTCTTCCTTGCCGGTGACCTCCAGCCCGCAGACTGTGGTGTAGCCCAGGTCTGCCCGGAGGGGCCTTGCTATGGCATATCGAGGAGTCGCAATGGGTCCCCGAAGTCGGTAACGACATACTCATATAAACCATCAGCAGCCAAGGCCAGCGAGACAGTATCAAGAATGCTGTATATAGAAGTAAAATATGCGAAGCGAAACACATATGGAACACGTACAATAGATATGCAACCTACCAGTCGCATGTACGTCATTTCGTGTCTATTCGAGTCCTCCACAAGTTGTACTACTCACGAAGAACTTCATTTGCCTGGAATCTTTGTCACTGTTGCGAAAGTACACGTAGGCCTGCAAAACAGTGATGCTATGTACCCTACATCGCGATTTGATCAATCCCAACCCAGAATTCGGCAGTGGAAAGACGCTGAGGAAATACATACCCTGCGGACACCACCACTGCAATCAGGCCACACGCAAGAGCCTCCTTGATACGCGAAGGTACGAGAGACAGCGAGTTTGCAGGATCCATGAGAGATCGGAATGATGTTCGGAGGCGGCCTATGCAGGGGTAGCATGGCTATATAGCGACGGAGAAAAGGTTCGATACGCCGACTATCCTAGCTGTGACCACTCGAGGGTCTCAGGCGGCCTGTGGAGTGAGTCGTCCAGAGCAGTGTTGACCCGGTATCCATCGGTGACAACTTTGTGCTGCACTGCCGTACTAATGCCCGCCCCCGGTCGGATGCATGTTTTTAACCATCAACTTCCTTGCCAGATAAAACAGATTATCGATTAAGTGCATCAGCTTCCGTGATGAACAATGTGTACGCGGATTCATACCTTGCCCTTATTCCTGATACTATGGCGCTAGGATAGACCTCCGTAGCAAACCATGTGGCAAATCGAAGCCTGTACGGAGATTGTTTGACAGCCGTGTCATATAGCCCTGGAGTAGTGCCGCAAGGAAGGCGAGATCTGTCACGTGGCCCGAAGGTTTGATAAGCGCCGCGCTCCATAGAAGTACAACGCCAGTGCCCCGGCCTGTCCACCGTGATACGGAAATACGGGCGATCCCGGGTAGAACAGGGGGATATTAGCTGGACTATAATGCCAAACGGAGGCAAGGGACGACCACTTACCATGGACACACCTTGGCAACATTTCGGGGATACAGAAGACTCCCCCCTATACGACGACGTCCCAGCGCATCCCCCGACCGCAAGACCCCGTGGAACTCCCCGCATGACGCGCTGGAACTGCCAATTACTAGAGGACACAGCCCGCGAGCTGACCGTCCAATAACCTCCCCTTCCCATCTGTTCAATTCTTGACTCGGATGCCTCCGTCAGTGTTCTAGGCGGCTACGCAAGTACCGCAATCCGTCTCGGGGCAGTAGCATTTCCATACATGATCGTCGATCGACAACCGCTCAACCAACTCAATATCTAGCTCATCCACCACTTGCGCTGTATAGCAGCGTCGACCAAGGTATTCGCCGCTCGCCGAGCGTTGGTGTTCTAGTACCTCGTACGTAGTAACACGCAGAGAGAAGTAGAGTGGCCCATCGACGCCTGTCCCGAAGTCGACCTTAGGTTAGCGGCGTAGAGCGGGGGACATGTTTAAGACATTACATTGCAGGAAGGAGTGGTCCGCCGCGAAAGGCGTACCGAAGGCCGTATGCTACACTCGCGCGCTCGGCGACACGGGAGACGCCGACGCTCGACATGGGCAACAACCTATCTGAGTCAAATGAGGACTCCGATTCCGACTCGGTGTGAGGGGGTACGAAGCTCTGGGAGCTGTAGCGCGAAGTAGGCGAGGCTCGCTGACAAGAGGCGCAACAGAGCGCCCAAGAGACAGCGAACCGTGAAGGGGTGAATGTTGAGCAGCCGCGTCGTCTCAGATCTGAGAAGGAGCAGTCGTGATGGACAAAGGAGCCAAACTGCAGGGCCAAAAGGGTCTCTGCGAGAGCGGTATATTCTGGGTTTATTCGAGCGAAGGGAAGAGCGATTCCGAGTTGAGGGCCCTGGAAAAGGGATGGAGCTTTGATGTGTCAAACGGGCTGGCCGGAAGTTGAGACGATCGTGCAACCGTTGACGATACTAATCATTCTGACTACTGACATAAGACAGTCGGGCACGCAAAGAAACCAGTAGGGACCGAGAAAAAAGTCCAGGTTACGCAATCGTTGCCAATGGCATCCAAGAGGCAAGTGAAACCCCCAAACAGACCCAGCGGAAAGGATACATGATGGGGAAGTAAGCCAGGTCTAGGTCGACAGACCAGAGAGAAGGCGATCCTACAGAAGCCTACGTCGTGCGAGTATCGCGAGGGAGGCCGAACGCTGCGAGACTGTTGAACAGGTTCTGCTGGGCGATGGACGGCGTGAGGGACTCGCGCTGGAGTGCCGTCGTCGACGAATGAGAGCCGCCGCGGGAGTGGGTCGGCGTGAACCCCTTCTGGGGGGTGACGACCGACACGATCGAGTCCCGCTGAACCGTCGACACCGACGAGTCTGAGTCGCCCCGCACATGGGTAGGCCTGGGCCTGGGCACAGGAGAGGCAACTCTCCCCTTCTCGTTGAGATCGCTAGCACTGCGGCGCATGAGGATGGATGGCAGTTGGAACTTGCCCCCGAGGGTCTTCCCCATCTTCTTGATGGTCGTCTCGTCTGTTGCGTCGGCCTCGCGGTCGGGGCTAGCAGGGGGCGTCTGTTGTTGCGCGATGGGGATGGAGACAGTGACGTCGCCAGAAGAGTCCTTGCAGCCCAACTCCAGCTCGGTGATCCGAGCCGCGAGTTGGGTAACGAGCCTCTCTTGTTCCTCCAGCTTGCGGATGGACTCCCGAAGATCGTTCTCGGCTTTGAGGAGTGAGGCAGCCTTGGAGGTAACCTCGCCGGCCTGGCGATCATGAGCCTCCTTCCACTCGTCCCTGTCCCGCCGGACGATCTTCATCCTGTTCATATTCTGGTTCTGAAGAAAATGTCAGCAAGGTGTACGCGTGAGCAGGGCTCATCGAACGCACGTTGAGGTTCTTGAAATTGTTGCAGCTCGTCTGGATCTTCACGATCTCGCCCTACGTGCCGCAGACGTGTAATCAGCCATGCGACCATCTCCCGACGAACGCAAACGTAAGGGCCTACCTTCAGGAGCGCGTTATCGTTGGTCAAGGTGTCGTTCGCCTTGGTCAGCTCTTTGATCTTCTTCTGCGCGGCCTTGAGCGAAGCGTCATCCACGGGTGAGTCGTCCGCCTTCACGTTCTTCGCCGCGTCCACGACCGCAGCCTCCTTCTCCGCGACAGCCACATCCCTCTCCGAAGTCATAGCAGCGAGGGCGTTCTCCGATGCGACCTTCGCAGCGACTGCCGCATCGCGCTCCGCGTCCGCCTTCTCCTTCTCCACGATGGCCATGTCCCTCGCAGCGACCGCGGCGTCCTTCTCCGCGGCCACATCCGAAACGGCGCGCTGTGCCTCGTCTCGCTGCGCGACCGCCTGCTCCTTCTCCTTCTTCGCCGCCTTCCACGCCGAGGTCATCGTGGCCAACGCGCGCGCGGTGGAGGTCTGGCGCGAGACGAGCGTATCCTTCTCCGTGACGGCAGCATCCTTGGCAGAGGTCATGTCCAGGAGGGCGCGGTGCGTAGCTTCGCGCTGCGCGTCGGCGGCCTCGCGCTCGGCAACAGCGGCGTCCTTCGTGGCGACAACAGCATCCCTCTCGGCAATGGCAGCGTCCCGGGCGGCGATGGCGGCATCCCTCTCAGCGGTAGCGGCATCACGGGCAGCGACAGCGGCGTCCTTCTCCGAGTTCGCGGTGGCAAGCGCGTGCTGCGCGGTGTCCTTGTCGACGATCGCAGCGTCCCGGTCGGAGGTAAGCTTTACGAGGTTGGCGCGATACTGCAGGGTCCGGGCGGAGTCGTCAGCCAGATGGGCCTCGCGCTGCTTCCTCAGGTGTTCGACCTTCTTCTTGAGAGATGCGACGTCGGCGCGGAGCTTGTCTTCGGTCGCGGAGCGGGCGTCGTCGGAAGCGGTGGTCGCGGAGAGGGCGGTTTCTGCGGCCTCGAGCTTGGTGGCTAGCTCCTCCCGTGCTGCAAGGAGCTCGATCCGGGCAGCGTCCAGGGTCTTCAGCTGGTCGTCGAGCATCGCCTTCTCCGTCGCGTGTTGGAGCCGTTCCGACGCGATGGTGGCCTGGAGCGCGACGACTTCCTGACCTTGTTGAGCTGCATTCTCCCTGAGCGTAGTGATCTCCTGGGCCAACTCGCCCTTAACCTGCTTCAGAGTGGCGACCTCCTTCGCGTACTCAGCGTTGTCCTGCTTGAGAGCAGCGTTCTCCTGAGTAAGAGCAGCGCGGTCCGTGACAGTAGCCTTGAAGGTCGCGTTCTCGCGAGCAAGCCTAGCGTTCTCCCTCTTGAGCGCGGTCTTGTCGTCCGTGAGCCCGACGTTCTCCTGCTTGAGTGCAGCGACCTCCCCTTTTAGGCCAGCGTTGGTCGCCTCGAGCGCAGCATTGTCCTCCTTGAGCGCGAAGTTGTCCGTCTCGAGCGTCGCGTTGGCCTGTTCGAGCACCGGAACACACGACACCTTCTCCTCGAGCGCAGCGACGTGCTCGAGTTGGTGCTCAATGTACGCCAGGCGGCCGTCGTGGAAGTAGAGTAGCAATTGCGAGACCGTGTCGGTGAGCTTGATGACCTGAGATCAAAAGCGCAGCGTTGAACACCAGTTGCCCTCATACCGGCGCATATATGCACCACTCACCCTCCAGATCCACTCGTCAAAGTCATCTGCCAGAGGGATGAGAGGAGAAGCCGCAACAGACGGGATGGTCGGGATGACGATCTCGTCGAGGAAACGACGGAGCTTGAAGCCGGTGGACTTGTAATAGAAGGCGATGCCGAGCACCAGAAAGACCAGGAGACAGAGCAGGGGGTGCGAGGACAAGATGTAGATGACCACGGTCGGCGTCGCGAGGACATCGCGCAGTTGCGCGACGATCGGCACCATGGCAGCAGATATCGGCGAAGGAGACTACCAACTGTTTGCGCGAGGAACGACGCTTGCTGGGTGTTGGATGTGTAGGCGACAAAAGGGGAGAGATAAGGAAAGAAATGAACGTGGGTGTTGTTGTGTAGGGAGAGTCGAGTCCGAAAGAGTGTAGGAGAATAAGCTGAGCGATAAAATGTGGCGGAAGGTGCCCGTGCTGCGATACAGGAACGACCTTGGTGGAGAGAGATGGTCCAGGCGGGGAACGGGGGAGAAGCGGGAGGCCGTCGCGGCGCAAAATATAATCCAACCAGAGGAGAAGCTGACATGTTGTGTTCAACTGTCAGCTTCCACGGCTTCCATCGATCGTAAAGGGTGCTCACCCGGAAGGGGACCGTTGTCGATCACGGATGAGTACCGAACCGAAGAGGAAAGCAGGAAGTTTACTGGTCATCCACAGTCGACCTCGATCGCTTGACACCTTCACAATCGCAAACAATCGGGATACCGATACGAGGTCAAGCTCGGTATACACAGGACAAACGTACACAGAGAGGAGAACGAGAACGGTATCTGCAAATAGGTGCAACAGTCTGTTGGCGGGCCTGGTGAGAACGGTAGCCGCTGTCGATTTGATGTCGCCAGCTCTATCTTCCTCATTCTGCTTTCCGTCTCTGTTCGATTCTTAGCGACATTGGGGAGGAATCGCTGTGACATTTGGACGGTCTTACCGTCGGATCGGACTTCCACCTCCACTGCTTCAAAGGCTTTCTTTCCACTCTTGTCGTCCGCACAACTTCTAGTTCGCCTAGCAATATGTGATATTCGAGACGATACCCGCACCTGAGATATGTCGTACTCACCACTCACCCAAGGTTTTCGCCTTGCGACTTCATGAGCGGGTCAAACCTCGGTTCTTCGACTGTTGGTCTCCAAGCCCGCGACCTTCAGGTAACTCGGACGCCGTTGAACCGCCGGCCCCCTGGGTAATACCGAGACGCATATATGCTATCAGAAACACGAAATAGCGTTAAATGTCGACATACACCAAGCTTCACAGGCCCGGACAATCCGGACCCTTCACATTCGAGATTAGAACCTGGCGGAGAACACTGGCGGGCGGGCAAGCCTAGGAGAACCCACGTCATCACTGAATCTGGGCGCTGGTGAGATCCTACAGGCCCCCAAGCGTAGCTTGGCGCATCGACGGCATTTCATAAGTTCCTGTACGAGCGACAAACATCATGCAGAGGTGGATTGAGGTTGAAAGCAGGAGCGGAGGTTTGAGCTTGTTGAGGGCCCGGATGCTGGACGGTGAATGCGGTGCATACGGCTCCGGCCGCCGGCTGCCACCCGCTGTGTTACCAAAAGCAATGCAGTTCGGCGCCGGCCTCCGGGAATACAGCATATCCGCCACAAGCCTTAAGTACGCTTGGCAACCTGAAGCTGACACCTGGGGGACCGGAAGACCATTCGTCCTCGACATAATCCCAACACCTTCCCTTGCTTCACCTCTGTTTGAGTCCCTCTTCCTCCGGCCTTTCGCACAGGATGCCGGTAACCAGCCGACCTGCCAATCTCTATCACCCTCAGCTCCGACCTAGGCTCCTTCGAGTAGCACTTGAATAGTTAGCACTATCGTGCTATAATAGAGGCCTATCGAGCCTTCTTCCAGTCCGCCTATAACGGCACACTACTTTCATACATCGGGGCATTCTTTTGACCGTTGTAACAGAACCTTCTGAAGTGAGCTCATCCCGAGGATGCTGAGACCGACCGATAACATGTGAGTGTGGGTTCTTCGAACTAGTCCGGCTGAAATGTGTAGAGGAGACAAGCCTATGGAAGGTCAACCCCCGACAATCTAGCTTTGAGGTGTATCGATAGCAGTCTTCTCGCCCTCAAGTCATGGCGCTCCGGCGGGCGGCAGATGAATGGACACCATGGCCAACACGCTAACCGCTGACCCCGTCCTTGGGGTGCGGACACCTACCATGAGGTCTTCAAAAATGCCGGTAGGTTCTCCCTATCCTCGCACTTGTTCCTTTCAGCTAATACGCACACATGTTTTACAGGCTATCGGCATTGTCACCGAAGCCGTCGGCGGCAGAGTTTCGAGGCTCTATCGGGACCCTATAAACCCGTCAGAAATCCTGACAGCGAGCTAGAAGGCAAGATAAAGGCCCTCGTTACCTCAACGCCGATGAATGGCTTGCACAAACCCCGGCTCTGCAAGGGAATGGCCGCCCAGGATGCACCCGACCAACCTCGGTGTGTCCGATAAGTCCCCCGACGATCGTGCCCATGACCCCACTCTCGACGCTGATGCCATCGTCTGGAAGCAACAGAAGGGTCGATACTCCACTGAATCTAGTTTCTGGGGTCGGTCTTTCCCCACATTCCCCGCCTTGCGTCCGCTGCTTCAATGTCTCTCCACGCGGTACTCTAACTCGTGAGCGGTGCGCACGGCGCCGTAGCACGCCATCCGCCCTCGTCTTCGTCCCGACTGCTCTCAGAAGAAGTACAGGGCAGTCCCCGCCAGGAGAATCATCAACTTTCCCCGCTCCCCCCACCTCAAGTTGCCGCCCCGGAGAAAACGCGGATTTGTTGGCTATCGCCTCGCCCCCCCAGCGGCCGGCGGCCCCTCCCTTCTCACTATCTACCGCGTCTCACGGTGTCTTCTCAACAGGTGCATGATATGGCAAGGAACTGCACGGTGATCGTCGGCGGAAGAGCCTCATTGCCCTTCACAGGTGCGTTATATGAGGGTCTTCGGCGCGAACCACAGAGGTTGCCTTATCCGGAATGGCTGGACGCCCACAGATTGCGAGAGCTCGGAGTTTCTTGGGTTCAATACCTCCGAGGCTTCTCCTTACTTTATATTCTGTGATATGTCGGTTTGGAGCGCGATGACGGGGGATCGACGACTTACTGCCGAGAGGCTAGAACGCCGGTGCTGCGCGAAGTAGAAGAGAACTAGAGATGTCGATTAGAGTACGGTACTACATATGATAAGGGGATATCACAATAACAGATGAGGGTAACAAACGAATCGCTCCACGTCCCAGAAGTCTCTACAGTCCAAAACCAAACCCAAGGATACAGCTATGCCTTGAGACCACGCACGTTGCGGGTCATACCAATCATCAGATCCTTGCCCTTGATCTTCTTCGTGAAGAAGTCGCCGAGGATGATGCCCCACAGCAAGCCGATATAGCCCGAACCGCCGCTCTGCACGCAATACAACACCCCATCAGCACACCTCGTTGACCGTGAACGAGCCTGGTGGAACGCACCTTGCCGAGCGGGATGAGGATCATCTCGGGGCTGCCCTTGTACGCCTTCTTGAGCGGCTGGCCCTGGAGGAACGAGGAGATGTTCGCGACGACGACGCCCGAGTGCGCGCCCGCCTTCGCGGCCTGCTTCTGTTCCTTCCAGTCGATGATGTCGCCCGCGGCGAACACGCCTGGGTGCCCCGGGACCTCGAGGAACTCGTTTACGCGGACGGTACCCTCTGCCGTGACGACGTCCGCGCCGAGCGAGGCGATGAAGCTCGTGGCGGGCTTCGAGCCGAACGCTTGGACCTGCGCGGGAGAAAGATTGATCAGCCGAGCCACGAAGGCGCTGAGGGCGAGCGATGACGTACGAGGAGGTCGGCATCGGGGATGCTCTTGCCACCGCTGGTGGTAATGCCGTTCACGTTCTCTGAAGAGAGGTCCTCGATGGAGTCGCCGAGGAGGACGTTGATGTTGCGCGCGCGGACGCGGCGCTCAATGTCCTTACGCCACTTGTCGGGGTAGGCAGCGTTGAGGAGCTGGGAGTCGCGATGGACGATGGTGACGTTCTTTTTCTGTATACCCAATGAGGTCAGTCTCGTGCCCAGCGCGCACGGGAACATTTGCGAGCGCTTACAGGGAACGCTTGCTTGATTTCTCCAGCCAACTCTGGCGACATGTGACGCCGCCTTAGCCAATCGAGCGAAAAAAAGTTCCACAAAGGTTAAACTTACCGATACCGACCGCACCGCCACCGACGATTACGACGTGGTTAGCCTTCTCGAACTTGCTTCTCCACGAGCCGATGTGCGATTTTGTGTCCGACTCCGTGTTGGGGAGGTGGATCGCGTCCGGCCAGACGGCCCCCGTCGCGAGCACAAGCGCAGAGTAGGGTATCCTCTCGCCGTCCTCGAGAACGACCTCGCCGCCCTTCCCGGGAGCTGACTCTGCGATGGAAACGACCTTGCCGTGCTTGACAGTGCCATTGCCGTTGTGAAAGAGTTTCTCGAAGCCCATGAGCGCCGTGTCCTCCAAGCTCTCCTCCGCGGTGACGGCGATACGCGCCATGGCCGGAAGATGGGTGTAGAAGGGACGCGCGTCGATGACGATGATCTCGTACCGGGACGGGTTGAGCTTCTTGGAGAGCTCGCGGGCCACACCGCCCCCTGCAGCGCCGCCGCCAACGATGACGACGTTCTTCTTGCCGCCCTTCTCAGCCATTTCGTACGGGTGCTGGTGTTGTTTGGAGACGAAGAGGGAGAGGAACCAAGCCCAGAAAGTAGGCGAAGGAGTAGAGGTGCGAGTTGTGTCGTCGGAAGGCATGCTGGGCTTTCTTCCTCGCCTTTAAGGCGTGCGTACCGTAGCCATCATATACGCCTTCCCCGTCCCCGAATGGCCGGTGCTTTCCTGATTTTGGGAAAACCTGTTGTCAGCAAGCGACGCAGGCCTCATAGCCGAGGGAAATTTTGTCAACGATGCTTACGTATATAGACGCCCGCTCAGTTTGCCAGACTGCCACAGTGCCACACATGCAATCATCTCATCTGTTCTCCGTTCTATCGGCGTAAGTACCTCTTGTTTTTGCTACAATGCGGGGCTATGGGATTTGTAAGCACTCTGGTATGCTCCATTAGCGCCCTTGATGTATCAGCACATGCTTGGAAATCCGTGCTCCTGGGGCAATAGAAGACCAAATTGGCGTAATGGGTTACATGTCAGCGTCAAATTCTGACGCTACTAATCCTGTTGGTGGTGCCGTCAACGATATCGAGATTCGAGGCGTTCAGGCAGGGAAATTGGCATGGCATACCTGACCGCTGCGGCTACACAATGTCGATTCAACTTGAAGGCCATTTCAGGGAAATGGCTTCTCGGCTAATGCGCTGCTGGTATACAGAACGAGGCATGTGTGCACATTGGAATACGCCTTGTTGATCATGAAGCTAGACTCGGAGGCATATATAGTGGCGACCATACAACTCGAAGGCAGACTTAAGCAGTCGCTCAAATCACACGGGTGATAAGATGAAGAGCGTACCGGCCCCGCCTGCGCGCTAATCATGAGATCTCCCTGACCCGCCGGATGGGTCGCTGAGAAAGCTGACAACGAACAAGACAGAGCGCTGTGTGGTTATCCACGAGACTCCCGCAGGTAGAGGATGGAGGGGCTGCAGGTTTGAAGGGAGAGCTGAATTAAGCTGTGGCGGAAGAGGTGACCAATTTCAAACCAGTGACATCACACCCTAAGTCCAGCTGGGCGTCTCGGAGTCTGGCCTCGCTGATCCGAACCACCATGTTCGCAGCTCGAATGGCGTTCTGCTGACTAGATAAATAAGTAGCGGTCTCTCACTCCCATGTTCTGTTTTGCCTAATGGGACGTCTCTATTCAGTCAACTAAGAAACGAAATACTTTATTGCGGACAGGCTATCCTCGATGGCATTGGTTAGCATGCACTGGCACTGCGCCGGGTCGGGGGAGCTACATCGTTTCTTCAGTGCCAGTGACCACCACCCAAATTTCACGCGCACACCGCGACAAAGTAGGAGTTCCATCGGTAAATAATTTTCCGCTGCACAACATCTATACGTTCGTCGAAGTCGAAACTTGAAAGCTACTTTCCCATAGGGGCGATCAAATGCACTCGCCTTCCAGCCACGGTACTTACCCTGAAGGCCGAAGTTCGCCTCTTGGATGGCTCCTCAAGCGTGACCACACACAGTCGGGACACGATTTGAGGCTTCAGGAGCCTCGATCGTAAGGTTAGTTATCTGATATTGCTTTGGGAATCCCTCTATATGCCAACCGATAGCCAAGAAACCAGACGCCCTCGGCCACCTCCAGCCATCTAAGTTACAGGTGCGTAATATACTCATCACGATACCAGGATCAGTCGCATTTACCTGAACAGTAGAGGGACGTGATGTTCGTCCCCGAACCTACTCCGCTCATCGGAAAGCTCTCCTGCCAATCGGACACAATAACCACCTCTGAAGGCCGAGGACAAGCTCCTGGAGCGCGTGTCAGTTAGTCTCGTCCCTTCCCCACAGTTCGAGCGGCGGATTTCCCGCAGATGTCGCTCCCCCGCACACAACCGTTCCTGGTACTATCTATTTCCCCGCATTCTCCATACAAACGCTTCCTTCGAGCCACGCCTCGCGCACGAGGCTCCCCACAAAATCCTCCGGGGGACGCACGGAAGCCCGCCTCTTCGACACTCTATCGGCATGCACCACCAGCGGCACACCATACAAAGGTGACCGATGGTCGCGCGAAACGCATTCTCTCGCCATGCGCCGCGGTCTCTCTCCAGGCTCCTCGTGCAAGGGCAGCAGGGCATCATCCTGGGTCTTATGACCGGAGGAACGTACCCCCTGAAGCGGGACATCTAAGGCTCCAGATCACTTGGGCTTGCGCGAACGTTCCCCACCCCCCGGCACTGGCACCGTGCCAGCCCTACTAGTAATGGAGTGCTGGATGGCGTCGAACGTCATCGCCGCTGTTCGTTGCATCTTAGCGGCTGTGCGTGCTCGTCACGGTCGACCTCTCGCCATTCCCTCGTGCTCGTCCTAGTTTCTCCGTCGGACGGCTCATCTCCTTCGGCCGATATCTACATCCACTCCTTGGCTCTATCGTCCTTGACCTGTCCATTACGTGTCGCCCCGGTCTACCCCGCCGGGAAACCGTCAAGTTATCGGGTACCTATACAGACGGCAGGGGCACGACGCTGTCGGACTCTCTTTCTAGATCAGGACAGTTGTTGAATATTTCCCGACGCGCCCTTCCGGCAGCGAAGCACAATCCCCACCTGCCTCTCCCCTTCCCCGCACTTCCGCGCTTCCCGCCTTCCCTCTCCCACCGTCACATCCCACCCGACTGTGTACTTATCAGTATCAGACGGCGGCGGCGGTACTCGCCGTATGCCCCCGCCCAATAGACCGCAATTGAAAGTGTGGATGTATGTGATCAATGAGTCACTTCCCTCGGGCATACGCCTCACCTGGCCATTTAATGCGTTTTTCCGAGGTTGAGGTTCCCAATTCTCCTTCGCCGAGGACTTTCTTGCCCCCCCCCCCCTCCCTTCGCGCCTTCCTTCCTCAGACGACCCCGCAACGCCCATTCAATCCCCATCGAGCGGGCCCCGGCGACAAAACCAGCGGCGCCCATGCTTCGACTAAGGCTATCGTACCGCGGCGCCCCAATCAGAACTCCTTCACGCCTCTTCACACTTAACCTTGTACTTGCATGTACATGCACACCGCCGCGGCGACGGAGTAATGCCGTATTCGGTAGCATATATCTCGGACTGTGAGGTTCAGAGGCCCTCGCCGCATGGCCGGTATCCTCTGGGTCCACAGGCGGGCGTACGCGAACTCCCTTCGCCTCCCCGGCAAGCACGCCGCCCGCGCCTCTGCAAGGAAAAATCCCATCAAAATCGTGATAGCTACAAAATTCCATACAGTAACCTCCGTGGCGGACATTTGCACCCGGTAGACGGTATACGCATGCGCGTGGGGCAAGCGGCTAACCAGGGCTAACCTCGCGCCACCCACTGCGCTGATGTCGAGCGCATGACGTCGGTGGTTCTTGAACGCCTGGGCGCATACGAGCCGCCGGATAAACTCGGGCTGTTCGGGCTTACCGCAGCCAAGTAGGGGCGAACAATTCAGAGGTACATTATTGCTTTGCTTCTAGTTATAACACGACGCGACAACAGACGACGATGATACTGATACATTACTCCCCCCACGCGCGCGCACTCTGAATCAATCTCACGACCGTGGAGAGAGCGAGAGATGGAGGGGGGAGGGAGGGCACATAAAGCGTATCAACAACATGTACAAGCAGCGAGACGAGACGGTGCCGGGTCCGGTTCACGTTCCGATTCTGTGCGATGCAGTTGGCGGAGCTGACGCCCCGCGATTTGGTGGCGGTGAAGATGGATGGGGACGGAAAGTGCGTGCGCGCAGGAGGGGAGCAGAGCGGAGAAGAAAGCAAGCGTCCATTGAGATGTCCTCAAATCGTTGTGTACAGCGGCGCGCGGGCATGGGGGTAGGGGAGGTCCCGCAGCCTAGTCCTTCTTCAGCTCTC
The DNA here is from genome assembly GCA_000338015.2 of Ganoderma multipileum BCRC 37180. Taxonomy (NCBI): domain Eukaryota; kingdom Fungi; phylum Basidiomycota; class Agaricomycetes; order Polyporales; family Polyporaceae; genus Ganoderma; species Ganoderma multipileum. The sequence goes on from BACB01003235.1 coordinate 127,190, forward strand.
TCCGGATGACGAACATCCGGTCGGTATCCTCCCGCGTCGTCACCTCCTGCACGTTGCGGACGGACTCGAGCCCTTGTGGGCTGTGGCCCTTCGTGACGACGACAAAGATTTCGAGACCGTCGCCAACCTGGGGGGCGGAGGGGCGTCAGCATGGGTTAAGGGGAAGTATTTTGGGACAGAAGCACGTTGGAGGCGTGCTTCTAGACGAAGGGGAGCGGAAAAGTGGCGTTGCGCAGAAACGGGAAGAGACGTACTTCGATGTGGCGCTCCGTTGCGCTGGTGAAGGAGTCGATTACGATAGCAAGAACATCTGACAACGGCAGGTGGGTCGGATGTGTTTGGCCGGCCGCCGCTTTCTGGTTCTTGAAGTATATCTAGACGACGGATCGCGAGGAGCGCAGAGCGTGGAGTGCGGGAAAGAATCGGTTAGATATTGCGTAGAAAGCACATCATCGCGAACTGACCTGGTTGTCGAGGAAGGGCTGGACGAGTGACTGTGCTGCGCCGGCCGCTCGACAGGCTTCACGCTCGTACGATCCTACGGGATCGAAGGAGTAGACCGCACCAGTACCTGGAAGATGCGTTGCGTGAGCATCGTCGTACAAATGACGCAAGCCCGTGATTCGTGAAGTAACGGACGAGATAAGACACTCATGGGACGCGCGTTCCTTCCCATAGCTAGAATTGCACATTGGGATGCTCGTTCCCATGTTTGACAAATAATAAGCGAGAAGACATGTAAGAAGCCGGCGCTTCCGTACATTCAGAGCCCCCCAGAAGCGAAAGGTGTCCGGTGCCGTGCATTACTCCGCAAGCAATATTGAATGAGACTCACCGTCTTCCTCGATGCCCCCGAGGATGTTGTAGACGTAGTATGGGAAGAACCGCTGAGCATAGAGCATCGTTTGGATCAGACGGGCGATCGCACGAAGGGGCATGTCCTTTGCATGCGCGTGTCGGTACCACTGAGTGCAAGTCAATCAGTCCTGGACAAGACGCGTCACCCCGCGATTGTGCACGTACCTCGAGCCGCTGCTTCACCTTCTTGACAAACATGTTCCCATCCGCGGCGAAGCCGTTCACCGCAAGCACGGCGCGATCAGTTCTGTACATGCGCGATAGCAGGTGCGGGTGAGCGGACGATCGCTGCCTTAACGGCTGAAGAGTGATCAACGCACAGTCTGAAGACCTTCGGGGCGTAGCGGGTCTGTATGCTGTAGCCCTCGCTTTGGCGGGTGTCACCAGCAATGACGGTGAAGTCCGCACCAGCGATGGCGAGGATGGTGCCGCCGTTGTCGGTGTAGGGGTTGAATTGGCGCTGCTGAGGGTGGGCGAAAGAGCCGTCAGGCATGGTGGGCGCAGTGTGTGCGGGGTGGATGGATGTGGATGTGGCTCGGGACGATTCGGATTATGAGCAAAGGGGAAGACGAGAGATGGGGAGGGGCGGTGGGTGTGTATATAGAGGGAGGCCGCGTCAGTTTCCGCGAACGCGCGGGGGGCGGGCGTCTAGAGATCGGAGTTGAAAGATGGGATATTGCCGAGATTTCTGCCTGGTTCGGTAGCCGCGTCCATACAGAGCTCAGCTCTCTCGTCCTCACCATCAACCCTCTTCTGATTCCCCGTGCCCTTCTCGCCCGACATTAATCCGCCCTCCATTTTTCTTTCACCTCCAGCGTCGTCCTCGCCGTCATCAGCGATACCCGTCGCTTGTCTTCGCTACTCAACAGAGCCTTCCTCTTCCAGATGTCTGAATGCGCGCATACATCCAGTCGGGCAGCCTTCGTATGGCCAACATATCTATTCGACCTATTGTCGGGTTTACTGATCGCTCAATGCTATGATAGAATTCGCCGGCTATCCCACTGGGAAAGCTCCCATCTATCCCCCTTCACCGCCCAAGATAGGTCTCGTCTCGGGAGGTGTCCATGGAACCCAACTCAATTGCGATCCTCCGAATCCACCCACCTTCCCCCTCGACCTCAGTCGGCCTTGACAGGGCCCAATGCCGTCCAATGTCTCACGGTTCCCACCCCTCTCTTCTCACGACCGCTCCCAGTGGACAGCGACCGCCTGCCGAAGCCTTCGACATCTCTGACTGCGTCCTTTCTACTCGGAAGGCTCGGTGACCCTCCCACTGGGGCCCACCGTGCCTCTTTCTGATAATCGCAAGAGGCGCTCCGTTCATTCAACATTATTCACTTATTCGTGCCGGCATTCTCCCGCAAACAGCGAGGATAACGGACAATAGTGGACAACCTGATCTTCGTATCACAATATAAAGGTGCGTCTGTATGCCTATAATTTTCTCATTATATGCGGCCTTCCTTGAAAGTGGGTTGCTAGAACCATGCAGCTTCTCGTGATATATTACCCGTCGTCTTGTCAATGCGAGGATGTTGACGAGGAATCTTCCATGCTTTGCCTTTGGCTGGTTCGTTTTTTTTGCATGCAATGCAATTGTCTCAGATTGCTATGGCATGTCCCACGAATTACCCAACCATCGCGGTGACCTCGTACTCTGTACCACTTGCCTGTAGCATGACTCTGAGGGTAGCATGACCACACTGCAGATTGTGGGCAGGCTCGCGGAGATGATTGCGGGTCGCCGTGTCCGTCGATAACAGTGAGGGGCTCGGGGCCCAAGGAGGCTCAGGCACGAATAGGACGTCGCGCATGATAGACACCATCCGCTCCTCGCGCGAAAGGTCAAAAAGAGAGCGGGCCAAGCCCGTTCGTGTCTCTTCCTCTCGTGTAGCCACCTAGTAGCCTGTGGTGCGAGCGGAGACCAGAATAATCCCTGTTCTGAGAAAGCGTGCCGGCTCTGAGGCGGATGAGGTTGTATGACCTTTGATCGGTCTGCGCGGCCGTTCAACCGTGTCTGCTCTCGCTCGCCGCACAGGCAGATGTGAGACAATGGGCCGGGCGTGGGTACAGATTGACAGCTGTCAACGAGGGCAATGAGCCCAAGCGTAGGGATTGCGCCGTTCTGGCAGATGTATCGGAGAGGCGAAAAACGGAAACCGGCGTCCAAGGCGGATTTTCAGACACAAGGATACACTCAATATTGAGGAAACCCGACAGTGTTATTGACAATTACTCCGGCCGACAATTCGCCCTACCGGACTCTCCGTCCTGAGATTTTGTAGGCGTCCTAATGGGGTTTTCCTAACGCAGAAGTTGCATAGCTGTCCTGCCTTGGAGATGCCGCGTACAAGTGGCCAGGTCAAAAGCTTACATGTCTCCTTGGCAGTCTTCACGACGCGTTGCCGTAATACGAAGGGCATGGAAACGACGTCTATGTGGATGAAGGCGATGCCACGCTTAAATTCGGTCATGAGAGCATTCAACTTTATTCAGGTCATATCCGAGTACCGTGACCGATGTGCCAACCCGGCGTCGGAACGGTCGTCGGAGGCTAGATACTAAGTGAGTGCCGCTATGGACCGTTCACGCAGAATTTTGGTCCATGGCAAAACGGTGGGAAGTTCTGGTAGCCATAACGGGCATACGGGCAACCAAACAAATTTTTAGACATTTCTGAAAGCAACTTTTCTCCCTGCCCCCTGCATTTGCTTCCCCTTTAAACACGGCCTTCGCACATGAGGCAGCCTGGGAACGCGCACCCACTTCCTGCGTGGCTCACTTCTTGGCACGGGCACTGAGTTATTCTCGTCGACAGTGTAGCCGGCCGACGCAACTAGCCCACAGCCAGCGCTCCCGCAGCCTCAATAGACTTGACAGATCGTGTCCGTGGCCGCGTCCTTCCCTCGGTACTCTGAGTCTCAGACTGCGTGCTGCGCAGGCCCTCGGACGGTCACGTTCCCCTCAGCCAATAGAGCTGGCTGCGTTCGCGAATTCCGCACGAGGCTCCTTTGCCGTGTAGCAGCTGGAAGCGGTGCCCGTGCCTCGAATTCGCGAGCGATAGCACAGGGGGAGAGGGGGAGAAGAGGCACAGTGTTTCCACGCTCGCACTAAGTACTCTGCGCAGAAGGGGTCTCTGGTGGTAGCGTATGGCGTCATATTGCCGTTTGCGGTGGGCGACAATCCCCCTGCGCGCTTGAGAGGCGGGCTTCTCCCATGAACGAGCATGCGATGGCGATGTCGATGTCGGCCTCACCAGACTCGAGGCCTGTGAATTCTAACGGCGAGCTTATGTCCAGGCTAGTCTGCTCCACCTCTTCTCGCTCCTGTTTGGTTTGATGTTCTTGCTCTCAACTTTGTCTTACATTCGTTTCTGTTTCTAACCGGGCGTTGTGGGATAGGTCACGCCTCTTCGCGCTGTTCCTTCAGGATCCCGGGCCCTGGTTCTGGCAAGTAACAAGCAATCTTCGCTGCTCAAACGGTTGAATCAGCATGCGACGATGATGGCGGCGTTACCCCAAGATAGCGTACAAGTCAAGTCGCCGTCGCCTTCGCCTTCCTCCTAATTCGCCGCCGCCGGGGCCTCTATGCTCGCGCTCTGTACGCCGCAAATCCAACCTCGGTGTCTGAAGGCTGGCTTAACGCGCCGCTAAGCCTTCCTTCCGGTGCGCTTCACTTCACCCAGAGCTTCTGCCCCATCCGCCAGGGCAAAGTTTGGACACGCGATATCCACCTTCACCCCTCGCGCCCTATCCATCGCGACCCAGTCGGCCCGCATGCCCTCGCACGTTCTCACCACTGGTCAGCATGGAGCACGGCGCAGTATGTCCATGTGGGTGTGGCGAGGACAAAAGATTCAAGCTACTTGGGTTTGCTCGGATGCTTTCTCCGCGGGTTTCTTGGTGCAATGCACGGAACATGTCCCCATCCTTGATACTATCCCCACGACCGACAGTGTCTGCCAATCGCGCTATCCGCTATTGCATGCACAGTGTACTCACACAGTGCTAGGACTACTCCGGGAGGGCGTTCCGTGCTACATCCATACGAGCGACATCGGACTGGGACCAGTGGGCTCGCCCTTTGTCGGCGATCAATGTATCGTTCACGCAGACGCCCGCGACTAGGACACCGCGCTCATCCTCTATTGATATCGCCGTACGCCTTCCTGGTCTTCCCGGGTTCTGCGATTTCGTCGTGGGCTTGGCCCAGACGCCTGTGTATGCACGCGCGTCTCTGAGCGCACCCTCTTCTCTGTCATCGCATTCCACGCCGTTCGATGCCTTGCCTCGAGGCTCTCGCCGAAGCACATCGACTCCACCCTAGTCTCGGGCGCAGTCCGCGCCTGGGCCAATCGTTTGTCAACACCACGGCGCTCCGACGCGCACAGTCGAGAACCGCTATCGTGCCCTTCCTATCATACAGCCCATCACTTCGAGCAAACTTCCGCCGCGACTGACAGTGGGAAGGGACAAGGCGAAGGCATTGGCTGGAATCCACGAGCGCCGACGAGACAGGCCGCGCGCCTCGAGGCTCGCAATCGTAGAACGCACGGCGCCAGCGGAAACCTCGGTCTTCTCATGCACGCCCCCGCCGCCCGCCCAGTTTCTCCGCACACGCCTGCAACCTCGTTTCATTTCTGCCACCGGGACCGCCGACCGCTTGTCTGACATGACGTTGCACTCCGACTCGGATGGACGCGCTTTCGCTCGGGTGAAGCCCTGTTTGTCGCGGATCTGCATCCTGGCGACCGCGGCGACGCGTACCTGTGGATGAATGTGATATTGCAATCGCGATAGGGGCAACATCTCGCCGCGGTTACCCAATTTACGGCATCTCCGAGCTGGCACATCTCACGCCGTCTTCGAGTTCCTGAACCCTCGTACGCGGTGCTTCCCCCGACGTGCGTCGGAGACTGTGGACATACTCTGCGCAACCGTCACATCGAAGAGACGCTCATAGAGCATGATGGGA